>CM053249.1:2589791-2777651 GCA_028583405.1 Pogonophryne albipinna
CTTATCCACACAACCCTTTAATCTACATTTAAAGTATTGGAGCATTATAGAAAATATGTTTTTCTATTTTATAAGTGGCCTAATTACATCATATGACTTGTATCTAGTATACTGTTATGTAAACAACATAGTAATTGTTAATAAGCTTATTGTAAAAATAATTTTATATTGAAAGATATTTTCCAAAGAGAAAGGAGAGTCAAAGAGAAACCCTGAAATGTGAGCAGAGTTGTGTTACTTCTATGAAATGTTTGACCATCAACAATTATATTAGCCATGCCCAAATAAATGCTGTATTGTTATGTCTCTGTCATTCTTGTGACTTCATTTTGCTTCAGCTGCTGCTGGTAGTCCCTAAAACCAAGAAAAAGACCAGGGGAGATCGAGCCTTCTCAGCGGTAGCCCCCAGGCTCTGGAACGACCTGCCCCCCCATTTCAAATTGTCGCCCACCCTCCAAACTTTTAAGTCCCGCCTAAAGACCCACCTCTTTTCCCTCGCTTTCGAGTCAGGCTGAGCTATGTTTTATTGATTGTGATGCTTTTATTGTATGTCCATAGCCTTTATGTAACGTCTATTCATTATAATGTGTGCCTTTTATCCTTTTATCTTTTCTTATATGTGCCTTTTATCTATTATTGTAATATTATATTTTATTATAATGTAGGGCTGTCAAACGATTACAATTTTTAATCAGATTAATCACAGCTTAAAAATTAATTAATCATGATTAATCACCATTCGAACTATGTCCAAAATATGCCATTTATTTATGTATATTGTGGGAATGGAAAGATAAATGAAAGAAGGCGGATATATCCATTTAACATACAGTATCTATGTTTATTATAACATTTTTCTGCGTGTCAAAATGAAAGACAGCACACACACCTATCAATCATCAAACCGTGGGGTCTTAATTCATTACGTGTTGATTTCTATCAACGGGGGGGTACTTCAGGAAAGTCGACGGGGGGGGGCGGCGGCGGCTAGTGGAGTACTTGTGACCACAGAGTGCGAACGTTGTGATCAGCTGTTTTAGCGCAGTTCTCCAGTGAAGGGGGGGGGGGGAGTCTCCCTCCGCAGCCGGTTGGCGTAGTTTTGGCACAATGCCGTTGTACAGACCGACGTTAACAGCAGCCCTGTCTGTGCACACGGAGACCGACTCTGTCGTCCGGTGATCTAACCGCCTTCTGGAAAAGCTTCACAAGTACGCCGGTACGCAAATGCGCTTTGTGACACAAGTTTCAGATTACGCACATAACCGGCGTACCAGTTATGTGCACCCCTGTACTACAGCAAAAGTATTCTCCGTCGGGACTTCCTGCAACAACACCGACATTATCAAAGATGTTCTATTGAGAAGACGATCACTACGTGACAAAAGTTTTCAAAACCGTTTCTGGTCTTCGGTATTTCCAGACAAGTGGCTACTGAAATCAATCTTACTAACTGCTGTCTGTGCAATTTACTCCGCGCGAGTTGGAGGACTTTATTTAGCTTACTTTAACATCATTTTTCATGGTGGGGCTAAGCCATTTCTCGGTATGGGTGTAGCCTACCCCAGCCATACCCTGGCGCTGCCACTGGTGGCATGTATGGGGCGGACCATTCTGCACATGCGTTAAATGCGTTAAATATTTTAACGCAATTAATTCAAAAAATTAATTACCGCCGTTAACGCGATAATTTTGACAGCACTATTATAATGTTATGTTTGGTGTGAAGCACTTTGGTAAACCCTCTGTTTTTATTATGTGCTATACAAATAAAGTGGGTTGGATTGGATTTGTAATAGTTGGTATGCCTTTGAAACCAACGGTGCTAGTGAACTGCGAGCGCCGGAACCTCACAGCGGCGGAGAAACTGTGGAGCGCTTACACCAATAACGCCTCTTAAGCGCATAAAGGTGCGCCGCATTTGCGCTTCAATGCCATGCAATCTACCCACACCACCTTTGCGATCGACGTATTGGGCACCCCCGATCTACATGATCAATATACAGGGCTTACTTTGTAGACGTTAGACAAGTCTTAACGAGGCCCACCTGTTGCAAGCTAATTGAACACAGGTGCAAGCATTAGCTGAGGCTGCACCTGCCTTGTTGATTGGCTGCCTGGTGGTAATATGTGTCAGTATTAAAGCCCTGTCTCATGTTCGTTGCCAAGTGCTCTCCACCCGCAGTGAGTTTGATTTTACAGAATGGGAATCCTATGAGCACC
This sequence comes from Pogonophryne albipinna, assembly GCA_028583405.1. Taxonomy (NCBI): domain Eukaryota; kingdom Metazoa; phylum Chordata; class Actinopteri; order Perciformes; family Artedidraconidae; genus Pogonophryne; species Pogonophryne albipinna. Next base: position 2,592,012 of record CM053249.1, read on the forward strand.
TATCACAGCTGTATTGGTTGTCACAGCACCTGCTGATGCTCAAATAGTTGCGGCAAAGAAAGTTATCTCATCTCTTCACATTACCAGCAGTCATGTGCAACAGGATGATACGCAAGAGAAAAGGCGCTGGTGTTTACCTGGCTGCAGCTGTTATTCTGACGTGTTATTTTGCTCAAACTATAGACTGTTATCGTCTGAAGAAAACAGAAAGACGAGAAGGGAGAAAAGATGCCGATGCAACAAATGGGTTCCAAGAGGGGACAATTGTTTTCGGGAGAGCTTTTGAAAAAGGGTCAGGACTTGATTCTCAAGTCACAGACGGACCAAGAAGTCATCCTCAACGCTTATGAGGAGGATGAAGGTGATTATCAAGCAGACGCTGCAGGTAAACATATTTTGATTACGTATTGAAGGGTTTGTTATTTTGCTTGAATTGTTTTGCATCTCTTTAAAGTACAAACTATTGAAAAAAAATATGTATTATATTCGCCTTCAGGCTGGATGAGCCCAACACAAGAGGCCAGTCCCAAGACTCGTCATGGATGAGCATGTCGCCCTCACTGCAGTGTGGTTCGGGCCAGTTGAAGTTCAGAGCGGGGATCAGGAGCATCACAATTTTCAGTAGAACAAGGTAAATCAATAGCCATAATACCTAAATGTAGACTTGATTTATCTCTACCAATGATATAAACACTGAACCTTTTTACCCCACAGGAAATGCACCTCCAATGCTTCTGTCCCAAGTCCCGTCTACCTGTGGCTACAGCATGCAGAGGAACTCCATGCACTTGTCATGTTGGTTCCCTATGATGGCTGCAACATGGTTCAAGAGGTAATGTGAAACTGATTTAAAGAGTGAGGAAGTGAGTTTAAAAAAAAACGATGGCTAGTGCTGTGAATTGTTATAGTTATGAATGGTTTAACGAGAGCCAACAAATAAATGTTTAATCTGCATCATATTGATCTCAAGCAAAAATGTGTTTTCAGCTTTTCAAATGAGAGTTGTTTTTCGCTTGCTTTCAAATGTACTGATTAACTGTTTTTTTGGATGGGGACCGACATTCAAATATGTTGCATCATGATGATCTATTCAGAAGATATAGCATGAGATTAATCTTTGCCTTGTACAGTCGGATTGTAACATTGACAGGTTTGTGTGATTCCTTGCTGTTTCTAATTGTATGTTTTTCTCCCAAAGGGTGGAAGTTATGTACTCCCGATGCGTTGGCAAGGAATTCCATTATCTCTCTGGTGTTCCAAACCTGCCTCACCTCCTGCCGCACCTCCTGCCGCACTTCCTGCCGCACCTCCTGCCGCTCCTCCTGCTTCCAAAACAACTTCCCCCAATTCCCCTGTAGCTCAGAAGCCTCAAAACCCTCAGATGCCCCAACACCCTGAGATGCCTCCGAAGCCTCAGATGCCTCAATACCCTGAGATGCCCCAGAAGCCCCAACACCCCCAGAAGCCCCAACACCCCCAGAAGCCCCAACACCCCCAGAAGCCCCAACACCCCCAGAAGCCCCAACACCCCCAGATGCCCCAGATGCCCCAGATGCCCCAACACCCTCAGATGCCCCAAAACCCTGAGATGCGTGGGATGCCTCAATACACTCAGATGCCCCAACACCCTGAGATGCCCCAACACCCTGAGATGCCCCAACACCCTGAGATGCCCCATATGCCCCAACACCCTCAATACTCTGAGATGCCCCAACACCCTCTGATGCCCCAACACCCTCTGATGCCTCAACACCCCCAGATGCCCCAACACCCTCAACACCCTCAATACCCTCAGATGCCTAAAACCCCTCAGATGTTCGAGGCAACGACCACACTGCCTACAACTGCAAAGGCGACTCAAATTCCTGCACTGCCTCAGATGCCTCACTACGCTCTGATGCCCCAACACCCTCAGATGCCCCAACACCCTCAACACCCTCAGATGCCCCAACACCCTCAAAACCCTGAGATAACTCAGAAGCCCCAACACCCTCAATACTCTCAGATGCCTAAAACCCCTCAGATGTTCGAGGCAACGACCACACTGCCTACAACTGCAAAGGCGACTCAAATTCCTGCACTGCCTCAGATGCCTCACTACGCTCTGATGCCCCAACACCCTCAGATGCCCCAACACCCCCAACACCCTCAGATGCCCCAACACCCTCAAAACCCTGAGATGCCTCAGAAGCCCCAACACCCTCAAAACCCTGAGATGCCTCAGATGCCCCAACACCCTCAGATGCCCCAACACCCTCAGATGCCCCAACACCCTCAGATGCCCCAACACCCTCAGATGCCCCAACACCCTCAGATGCCCCAACACCCCCGACACCCTCAGATGCCCCAACACCCCCGACACCCTCAGATGCCCCAACACCCCCGACACCCTCAGATGCCCCAACACCCCCGACACCCCCAGATGCCCCAACACCCCCAGATGCCCCAACACCCTCAGATGCCCCAACACCCGCAATACTCTGAGATTCCTGAGATGCCTCAGATTCCTCAGAAGCCTCAAAACCCTGAGATGCCCCAACACCCTCAGATGCCCCAACACCCGCAATACTCTGAGATGCCCCAACACCCTGAGATGCCCCAATACCCTCAGATGCCCCAACACCCGCAATACTCTGAGATGCCCCAACACCTCAGATGCCCCAACACCCTCAGATGCCCCAACACCCTCAGATGCCTCAACACCCTCAATACTCTGAGATGCCTCAGATGCCTCAGAGGCCTCAGATGCCCCAACACCCTCAATACTCTGAGATGCCTCAGATGCCTCAGAAGCCTCAGATGCCCCAACACCCTCAATACTCTGAGATGCCTCAGATGCCTCAGAAGCCTCAGATGCCCCAACACCCTCAATACTCTGAGATGCCTCAGATGCCTCAGAAGCCTCAGATGCCCCAACACCCTCAATACTCTGAGATGCCTCAGAAGCCTCAGATGCCCCAACACCCTCAATACTCTGAGATGCCTCAGATGCCTCAGAAGCCTCAGATGCCCCAACACCCTCAATACTCTGAGATGCCTCAGATGCCTCAGAAGCCTCAGATGCCCCAACACCCTCAATACTCTGAGATGCCTCAGAAGCCTCAGATGCCCCAACACCCTCAATACTCTGAGATGCCTCAGATGCCTCAGAAGCCTCAGATGCCCCAACACCCTCAATACTCTGAGATGCCTCAGAAGCCTCAGATGCCCCAACACCCTCAATACTCTGAGATGCCTCAGATGCCTCAGAAGCCTCAGATGCCCCAACACCCTCAATACTCTCAGATGCCTCAGATGCCTCAGAAGCCTCAGATGCCCCAACACTCTCAGATGCCCCAACACTCTCAGATGCCCCAACACCCTCAGATGCCCCAACACCCTCAGATGCCCCAACACCCTCAGATGCCCCAACACCCTGAGATGCCTCAGATTCCTGAGAAGCCCCAACACCCTGAGATGCCCCAACACCCTGAGATGCCTCAGAAGCCTCAGATGCCCCAACACCATCAGATGCCTCAACACCCTCAATACTCTGAGATGCCTCAGATGCCCCAACACCCTCAGATGCCCCAACACCCTCAATTCCCTCAGATGCCCCAACACCCTCAGATGCCCCAATACTCTGAGATTCCTAAAAACCCTCAGATTCTTCAAAACCCTAAGATGCCCGAGGCAACGACCACACTGCCTACAACTGCAAAGGTGACTCAAATTCCTGCACTGCCTCAGATTCCTCAATACGCTCTGATGCCTCAATACGCTCTGATGCCTCAATACGCTCTGATGCCTCAATACGCTCTGATGCCTCAATACGCTCGGATGCCTCAATACCATCTGATGCGTCAATACCCTAAGATGCCGGAGACAACAACAGCAACGACCAAACAGCCTACAACTGCAAAGGCGACTCAAATTCCTGCACTGCCTCAGATGCCTCGAAACCCTCAGATGCCTCGAAACCCTCAGATGCCTCAATACGCTCAGATGCCGTTTCCACAATATATGCTGATGTATCCTCCCTTTAATCCTCTTATCCTCCCAAATATCTAGCTACAAAGCCAAAACCTACTGCGGCGACAACACCAACTACAACTAAACCAAAGGCTAAAAATCCCTCATCGCAGCTGCCACCATCAATGCCTTACTATCATCTTTACCCTATGACCCCTCCCTATCCCCAATATCCAACCACTCCAGCTAACACTGTTAAACCAGATCCCCCGCCCACTCCGGCACCCCATTCTCCTTTTCATCCCCATGTTCACTTGCCCATACCAATGCTGCCTCCTTTTCCTCCTCCACGCTACCTTACTTAAACAGTTCTAATAAAAGTTTTGAACAGAGACTCTTTATAGTTTGTGCTTTTGTTAACCTTCAACTACCCAAGAGACTTTTTATTCCAGGATCTTCAAGAAGTCTCATTTGGTTTGTGAATGAGTGAACAGTCGATATTGAGAAAATGACATTTAACTTAAACGAAAAAATTGTGCTGACAAATGATTAACTGAAAGTGCACACTTTAAATTCCTACATTTATAAATGTAATTAATGTTTGGCATTTGAAGTGTTGTCATAGTGTGGCTTTGTGTCCACATAGTGGCATCATTGCTCAACCATTTCTTAGTAGGTTTTGAATTGGAAGATTTTGTGTTCACACTAGCTTTCCTTGTGTGAACAAGCTTTAAAATGTTTTTTTTTTTTTTTTTTAAACTTATTTCAGTCAAAGGTAAAGTTCCATCATGTCCTTTCCTAAAATACGTAACATATGCTGTGTGAGGGACGCTGGCTTCACTCATTACATACACCACCTCTGAAATGGAGCATTTACAACTTTGGGCAGTTCTGCAAAACATTGAACCTTTAGCATTTGTCTCTTTTTGGTTTTGTAAACGAGCATTACTAAATATTTGGTCAAACACTAGGTCATAAGTGTTCAAACTACACATGTAGATGTTATATTATAAAAGTAGCCTTCATACAACTAAAAATGACTTAACAGGTGAGATCCTTAACTATTCAAGTGAAATGTCAACAATGATAGAAGCAAAACCTTTTATCCTACAGGGTGTCCTTAACACCTGTGTATTGTTTCTTTCAAATTATGGATCTGACCATGAAACGACATCTCTGGTCCAAGTCAGGCTGGGATACTGATGCATGTTCACCTTCCCGTTACCGTCTGACTGACTTTCCTTGATGTGAAGATAAATATGTTGTCTTCTAAATAAGGGAAAGCATTGTTATACATATAATTATTGTGGGTCAATGTAGATCAGTGCTTCTCAAAGTGTGGTCCGCGGACCACTGGTGGTCCGTGAGCGCCCCCTAGTGGTCCGTGAGTATATTGGTAAAATTTCACATTTTAAAAAATACATTTAAGTTTTCCGCACTCTCGCGGAAATATCTCCGCAATGGAGCGAGCTTAAGTTTCGATTTCGATTGCATGATATAGCCCAGTGCAACACCTTCATCACACATGTTGCCACTTGTTTGTATCATTTTCAGGCGATTTGTAATCTGTTCTAGAAAAACGATGTGTTTTTGGATATTTGTGGAGTTGGGTGGTCCGCGAGTGTTTTTTTATTGGTTAAGTGGTCCTTGGTATGAAAAAGTTTGAGAAACACTGATGTAGATTAACAAATCAAAATAGTCAGACTCTTCGCTTGCATTCATTGGTTTGTTATCAAAATCAAACCGTATGATATACAAAATTATGAAGAACCAAGAATCGGGGGATATTTTTATTTGAACTCTGAAAGGACTTAATGGACTTTGCATTCTCAAGCTTGTGCAAAGTTGTTTGTATACTTGAATACAACTTGTATACCGCTTCGTGAATAAAGATTTGGGGGAAATAATTCATTTTTCGCGTTTTCCCCTTTCCTGTCAAGTCGGGGAAAATAGCAATGGGGAATGTCTTATATTAAGAATACTTGAGGTGAGAACATCTGTTAAATATAATAGGTTAGCAATTGAGGATGTGTACACATTCTTGGTATATTTCCATGTTTTCTTTCTATTGTCTTTGGACGTACTGCTGTTCTTGTTTTTTATCCACACAACCCTTTAATCTACATTTAAAGTATTGGAGCATTATAGAAAATATGTTTTTCTATTTAATAAGTGGCCTAATTACATCATATGACTTGTATCTAGTATACTGTTATGTAAACAAGACAGTAATTGTTAATAAGCTTATTGTAAAAATACTTTTATATTGAAAGATATTTTCCCTCTTAAGTAGGCTAAGTCAAAGAGAAACCCTGAAATGTGAGCAGAGTTGTGTTACTTCTATGAAATGTTTGGCCATCAACAATTATATTAGCCATGCACAAATAAATACTGTATTGTTATGTCTCCATCATTCTTGTGACTTCATTTTGCTTCAGCTGCTGGTAGTCCCTAAAACCAAGAAAAAGACCAGGGGAGATCGAGCCTTCTCAGCGGTAGCTCCCAGGCTCTGGAACGACCTGCCCCCCCATTTCAAATTGTCGCCCACCCTCCAAACTTTAAGTCCCGCCAAAAGACCCACCTCTTTTCCCTCGCTTTCGAGTCAGTCTGAGCTATGTTTTATTGATTGTTATGCTTTTATTGTATGTCCAGAGCCTTTATGTAACGTGTAGTCATTATTATGTGTGCCTTTTATCCTTTTATCTTTTCTTATATGTGCCTTTTATCTATTATTGTAATATTATATTTTATTATAATGTTATGTTTGGTGTGAAGCACTTTGGTAAACCCTCTGTTTTTATGATGTGCTATACAAATAAAGTGGGTTGGATTGGATTTGTAATAGTTGGTATGCCTTTGAAACCAACGGTGCTAGTGAACTGCGAGCGCCGGAACCTCACAGCAGCGGAGAAACTGTGGAGCGCTTACACCAATAACGCCTCTTAAGCACATAAAGTTTTGTCACATCTGCGCTTCAATGCCATGCAATCTACCCACACTACCTTTGCGATCGACGTATTGGGCACTCCCGATCTACATGATCAATATACAGGGCTTACTTTGTAGACGTTAGAAAAGTCTTAACGAGGCCCACCTGTTGCAAGCTAATTGAACACAGGTGCAAGCATTAGCTGAGGCTGCACCTGCCTTGTTGATTGGCTGCCTGGTGGTAATATGTGTCAGTATTAAAGCCCTATCTCATGCTTCATTGCCAAGTGCTCTCCACCCGCAGTGAGTTTGATTTTACAGAATGGGAATCCTATGAGCACCTATCACAGCTGTAGTATTGGTTGTCACAGCACCTGCTGATGCTCAAATAGTTGCGGCAAAGAAAGTGATCTCATCTCTTCACATTACCAGCAGTCATGTTCAACAGGATGATAAGCAAGAGAAAAGGCGCTGGTGTTTACCTGGCTGCAGCTGTTATTCTGACGTGTTATTTTGCGCAAACTATAGACTGTTATCGTCTGAAGAAAACAGAAAGACGAGAAGGGAGAAAAGATGCTGATACAACAAATGGGTTCCAAGAGGGGACAATTGTTTTCGGGAGAGCTTTTGAAAAAGGGTCAGGACTTGATTCTCAAGTCACAGACGGAACCAAGAAGTCATCCTCAAACGCTTATGAGGAGGATGAAGGTGATTATCAAGCAGACGCTGCAGGTAAAACTATTTTGATTACGTATTGAAGGGTTTGTTATTTTGCTTGAATTGTTTTGCATCTCTTTAAAGTACAAACTATTTAAAAATATATATATATGCGCCTTCAGGCTGGATGAGCACAACACAAGTGGCCAGTCCCAAAGACTCATCATGGAAGAGGATGTCGCCCTCACTGCAGTGTGGTTCGGGCCAGTTGAAGTTCAGAGCGGTGGAACCAGGAGCATCACAATTTGCAGTAGAACAAGGTAAATCAAAAGCCATAATATCCTAAATGTAGACTTGATTTATCTCTACCAATGATATAAACACTGAACCTTTTTACCCCACAGGAAATGCACCTCCAATGCCTCTGTCCCAGGTCCCGTCTACCTGTGGCTACAGCATGCAGAGGAACTCGCATGCACTTGTCATGTTGGTTCCCTATGATGGCTGCAACATTGTTCAAGAGGTAATGTGAAACTGATTTAAAGAGTGAGGAAGTGAGTTTAAAAAAAACGATGGCTAGTGCTGTGAATTGTTATAGTTATGAATGGTTTAACGAGAGCCAAACAAATAAAATGTTTAATCTGCATCATATTGATCTCAAGCGAAAATGTGTTTTCAGCTTTTCAAATGGGAGTTGTTTTTCGCTTGCTTTCAAATGTACTGATTAACTATGTTTTTTGGATGGGGACCGACATTCAAATATGTTGCATCATGATGATCTATTCAGAAGATATAGCATGAGATTAAGCTTTGCCTTGTACAGTCGGATTGTAACATTGACAGGTTTGTGTGATTCCTTGCTGTTTCTAATTGTATGTTTTTCTCCCAAAGGGTGGAAGTTATGTACTCCCGATGCGTTGGCAAGGAATTCCATTATCTCTCTGGTGTTCCAAACCTGCCTCACCTCCTGCTTCACCTCCTGCCTCACCTCCTGCTTCCGAAACGACTTCCCCCAATTCCCCTGTAGCTCAGATGCCTCAATACCCTCAGATGCCTCGGATGCCTCAATTCCCTGATATACCTCAGATGCCACAAAACCCTGAGATGCCACAAAACCCTGAGATGCCACAAAACCCTGAGATGCCTCAATTCCCTCCATTCCCTCGGATGCCACAAAACCCTGAGATGCCACAAAACCCTGAGATGCCACAAAACCCTGAGATGCCACAAAACCCTGAGATGCCTCAATACCCTCGGATGCCTCAATACCCTCGGATGCCTCAATACCCTCGGATGCCTCATTCCCTCGGATGCCTCATTCCCTCAAAACCCTGAGATGCCTCAATTCCCTCAAAACCCTGAGATGCTTCAATTCCCTCAAAACCCTGAGATGCTTCAATTCCCTCAAAACCCTGAGATGCCTCAATTCCCTCAAAACCCTGAGATGCCTCAATTCCCTCAAAACCCTGAGATGCCTCAATTCCCTCAAAACCCTGAGATGCCTCAATTCCCTCAAAACCCTGAGATGCTTCAATTCCCTCAAAACCCTGAGATGCTTCAATTCCCTCAAAACCCTGAGACGCCTCAAAACCCTGAGACGCCTCAAAACCCTGAGACGCCTCAAAACCCTGAGACGCCTCAAAACCCTCAGATGCCGTTTCCACAATATATGCCGATGTATCCCTTTAATCTTCATCCTCCCAAATATCCAGCTACAAAGCCAAAACCTACTGCGGCGACAACACCAACTACAACTAAACCAAAGGCTAAAAATCCCTCATCGCGGCTTCCACCATCTATGCCTTACTATCATCTTTACCCTATGACCCCTCCCTATCCCCAATATCCAGCCACTCCAGCTACCACTGTGAAACCAGATTGCCCGCCCACTCCGGCACCCCGTCCTCCTTTTCATCCCCATGTTCACTTGCCCATACCAATGCTGCCTCCTTTTCCTCCTCCACGCTACCGTACTTAAACAGTTCTAATAAAAGTTTTGAACAGAGACGCTTTATAGTTTGTGCTTTTGTTAACCTTCAACTACCCAAGAGGCTTTTTATTCCAGGCCTTCAAGAAGTCTGATTTGGTTTGTGAATGAGTGAATAGTCCATATTGAGAAATGACATTTAATTTAACGGAGAAATTGTGCTGACAAATGATTAACTGAAAGTGCACACTTTAAATTCCTACATTTATAAATGTAATTAATGTTTGGTATTTGAAGTGTGTCATAGTGTGGCTTTGTGTCCACATGGTGGCATCATTGCTCAAACATTTCTTAGTAGGTTTTGAATTGGAACATTTTGTGTTCACACTAGCTTTCCTTGTGTGAACAAGCTTTAAAATAGTTTTTTTGAAAACGTATTTCAGTCAAAGGTAAAGTTCCATCATGTCATTTCCTAAAATACGTAACATAATGCTGTGTGAGGGACGCTGGCTTCACTCATTACATACACCACCTCTGAAATGGAGCATTTACAACTTTGGGCAGTTCTGCAAAACATTGAACCTTCAGCATTTGTCTCTTTTTGGTTTTGTAAACAAGCATTACTAAATGTTTGGTCAAACGCTAGGTCATAAGTGTTCAAACTACACATGTAGATGTTATATTTATAAAAGTAGCTTTCATACAACTAAAAATGACTTAACAGGTGAGATCCTTAACTATTCAAGTGAAATGTCAACAATGATAGAAGCAAAACCTTTTATCATACAGGGTGTCCTTAACACCTGTGTATTGTTTCTTTCAAATTATGGAACTGACCATGAAATGACATCTCTGGTCCAAGTCAGGCTGGGATACTGATGCATGTTCACCATCCCGTTACCGTCTGATTGACTTTCCTTGATGTGAAGATAAATATGTTGTCTTCTAAAAGGAAAGCATTGTTATACATATAATTATTGTGGGTCAATGTAGATCAGTGCTTCTCAAAGTGTGGTCCGCGGACCACTGGTGGTCCGTGAGCGCCCCCTAGTGGTCCGTGAGTATATTGGTAAAATTTCACATTTAAGTTTTCCGCACTCTCGCGGAAATATCTCCGCAATGGAGCGAGCTTAAGTTTCGATTTCGATCGCATGATATAGCCCAGCGCAACACCTTCATCACACATGTTGCCACTTGTTTGTATCATTTTCAGGCGATTTGTAATCTGTTCTAGAAAAACGATGTGTTTTTGGATATTTGTGGAATTAGGTGGTCCGGGAGTGTTTTTTTATTGGTTAAGTGGTCCTTGGTATGAAAAAGTTTGAGAAACACTGATGTAGATTAACAAATCAAAATAGTCAGACTCTTCGCTTGCATTCATTGGTTTGTTATCAAAATCAAACCGTATGATATACAAAATTATGAAGAACCAAGAATCGGGGGATATTTTTATTTGAACTCTGAAAGGACTTAATGGACTTTGCATTCTCAAGCTTGTGCAAAGTTGTTTGTATACTTGAATACAACTTGTATACCGCTTCGTGAATAAAGATTTGGGGGAAATAATTCATTTTTCGCCTTTTCCCCTTTCCTGTCAAGTCGGGGAAAATAGCAATGGGGAATGTCTTATATTAAGAATACTTGAGGTGAGAACATCTGTTAAATATAATAGGTTAGCAATTGAGGATGTGTACACATTCTTGGTATATTTCCATGTTTTCTTTCTATTGTCTTTGGATGTACTGCTGTTCTTGTTTTTTATCCACACAACCCTTTAATCTACATTTAAAGTATTGGAGCATTATAGAAAATATGTTTTTCTATTTAATAAGTGGCCTAATTACATCATATGACTTGTATCTAGTATACTGTTATGTAAACAAGATAGTAATTGTTAATAAGCTTATTGTAAAAATACTTTTATATTGAAAGATATTTTCCCTCTTAAGTAGGCTAAGTCAAAGAGAAACCCTGAAATGTGAGCAGAGTTGTGTTACTTCTATGAAATGTTTGGCCATCAACAATTATATTAGCCATGCCCAAATAAATACTGTATTGTTATGTCTCCATCATTCTTGTGACTTCATTTTGCTTCAGCTGCTGCTGGTAGTCCCTAAAACCAAGAAAAAGACCAGGGGAGATCGAGCCTTCTCAGCGGTAGCCCCCAGGCTCTGGAACGACCTGCCCCCCATTTCAAATTGTCGCCCACCCTCCAAACCTTTAAGTCCCGCCTAAAGACCCACCTCTTTTCCCTCGCTTTCGAGTCAGTCTGAGCTATGTTTTATTGATTGTTATGCTTTTATTGTATGTCCAGAGCCTTTATGTAACGTGTAGTCATTATTATGTGTGCCTTTTATCCTTTTATCTTTTCTTATATGTGCCTTTTATCTATTATTGTAATATTATATTTTATTATAATGCTATGTTTGGTGTGAAGCACTTTGGTAAACCCTCTGTTTTTATGATGTGCTATACAAATAAAGTGGGTTGGATTGGATTTGTAATAGTTGGTATGCCTTTGAAACCAACGGTGCTAGTGAACTGCGAGCGCCGGAACCTCACAGCGGCGGAGAAACTGTGGAGCGCTTACACCAATAACGCCTCTTAAGCGCATAAAGTGTGTCACATCTGCGCTTCAATGCCATGCAATCTACCCACACTACCTTTGCGATCGACGTATTGGGCACCCCGATCTACATGATCAATATACAGGGCTTACTTTGTAGACGTTAGAAAGTCTTAACGAGGCCCACCTGTTGCAAGCTAATTGAACACAGGTGCAAGCATTAGCTGAGGCTGCACCTGCCTTGTTGATTGGCTGCCTGGTGGTAATATGTGTCAGTATTAAAGCCCTATCTCATGCTTCGTTGCCAAGTGCTCTCCACCCGCAGTGAGTTTGATTTTACAGAATGGGAATCCTATGAGCACCTATCACAGCTGTATTGGTTGTCACAGCACCTGCTGATGCTCAAATAGTTGCGGCAAAGAAAGTTATCTCATCTCTTCACATTACCAGCAGTCATGTTCAACAGGATGATAAGCAAGAGAAAAGGCGCTGGTGTTTACCTGGCTGCAGCTGTTATTCTGACGTGTTATTTTGCGCAAACTATAGACTGTTATCGTCTGAAGAAAACAGAAAGACGAGAAGGGAGAAAAGATGCTGATACAACAAATGGGTTCCAAGAGGGGACAATTGTTTTTGGGAGAGCTTTTGAAAAAGGGTCAGGACTTGATTCTCAAGTCACATGACGGAACCAAGAAGTCATCCTCAAACGCTTATGAGGAGGATGAAGGTGATTATCAAGCAGACGCTGCAGGTAAACTATTTGATTACGTATTGAAGGGTTTGTTATTTTGCTTGAATTGTTTTTGCATCTCTTAAAGTACAAACGATTTAAAAATATAGTATTATATTCGCCTTCAGGCTGGATGAGCCCAACACAAGTGGCCAGTCCCAAAGACTCATCATGGAAGAGCTGTCGCCCTCACTGCAGTGTGGTTCGGGCCAGTTGAAGTTCAGAGCGGTGGGATCAGGAGCATCACAATTTGCAGTAGAACAAGGTAAATCAATAGCCATAATATCCTAAATGTAGACTTGATTTATCTCTACCAATGATATAAACACAGAACCTTTTTACCCCACAGGAAATGCACCTCCAATGCCTCTGTCCCAGGTCCCGTCTACCTGTGGCTACAGCATGCAGAGGAACTCCATGCACTTGAAATGTGGTTCCCTATGATGGCTGCAACATGGTTCAAGAGGTAATGTGAAACTGATTTAAAGAGTGAGGAAGTGAGTTTAAAAAAACGATGGCTAGTGCTGTGAATTGTTATAGTTATGTATGGTTTAACGAGAGCCAAACAAATAAAATGTTTAATCTGCATCATATTGATCTCAAGCGAAAATGTTTTTCAGCTTTTCAAATGTCAGTTGTTTTTCGCTTGCTTTCAAATGTACTGATTAACTATGTTTTTTGGATGGGGACCGACATTCAAATATGTTGCATCATGATGATCTATTCAGAAGCTATAGCATGAGATTAATTTTTGCCTTGTACAGTCGGATTGTAACATTGACAGGTTTGTGTGATTCCTTGCTGTTTCTAATTGTATGTTTTCTCCCAAAGGGTGGAAGTTATGTACTCCCGATGCGTTGGCAAGGAATTCCATTCTCTCTCTGGTGTTCCAAACCTGCCGCACCTCCTGCTTCCAAAACGACTTTCCCCCATTCCCCTGTACCTCAGATGTCTCAATACCCTCAGATGTCTCAATACCCTCAGATGTCTCAATACCCTCAGATGTCTCAATACCCTCAGATGTCTCAATACCCTCAGATGTCTCAATACCCTCAGATGTCTCAATACCCTCAGATGTCTCAATACCCTCAGATGTCTCAATACCCTCAGATGTCTCAATACCCTCAGATGCCTCAATACCCTCAGATGCCTCAATACCCTCAGATACCTGAGAAAACAACAGCAACGACCACACGGCCTATAATTGCAAAGGCGACTCAGATGTCTCAATACCCTCAGATGTCTCAATACCCTCAGATGTCTCAATACCCTCAGATGTCTCAATACCCTCAGATGCCTCAATACCCTCAGATGCCTGAGAAAACAACAGCAACGACCACACGGCCTATAACTGCAAAGGTGACTCAAATTCCTCAATACCCTCAGATGCCTCAATACCCTCAGATACCTGAGAAAACAACAGCAACGACCACACGGCCTATAACTGCAAAGGCGACTCAGATGCCTCAATACCCTCAGATGCCTCAATACCCTCAGATGCCTCAATACCCTCAGATGCCTGAGAAAACAACAGCAACGACCACACGGCCTATAACTGCAAAGGCGACTCAAATTCCTCAATACCCTCAGATGCCTCAATACCCTGAGATACCTGAGAAAACAACAGCAACGACCACACGGCCTATAACTGCAAAGGCGACTCAGATGTCTAAATACCCTCGGATGCCTCAATACCCTCGGATGCCTCAATACCCTCGGATGCCTCAATACCCTCGGATGCCTCAATACCCTCGGATGCCTCAATACCCTCGGATGCCTCAATACCCTCGGATGCCTCAATACCCTCAGATGCCTCAATACCCTCAGATGCCTCAATACGCTCAGATGCCGTTTCCACAATATATGCCGATGTATCCTCCCTTTAATCCTCTTCATCCTCCCAAATATCCAGCTACAAAGCCAAAACCTACTGCGGCGACAACACCAACTACAACTAAACCAAAGGCTAAAAATCCCTCATCGCAGCTTCCACCATCTATGCCTTACTATCATCTTTACCTATGACCCCTCCCTATCCCCAATATCCAGCCACTCCAGCTACCACTGTGAAACCAGATCCTCCGCCCACTCCGGCACCCCATTCTCCTTTTCATCCCCATGTTCACTTGCCCATACCAATGCTGCCTCCTTTTCCTCCTCCACGCTACCATACTTAAACAGTTCTAATAAAAGTTTTGAACAGAGACGCTTTATAGTTTGTGCTTTTGTTAACCTACAACTATTGTACCAATAGACTTTTTATTCCAGGCTCTTCAAGAAGTCTGATTTGGTTTGTGAATGAGTGAATAGTCCATATTGAGAAAATGACATTTAATTTAACAGAAAAATTGTGCTGACAAATGATTAACTGAAAGTGCACACTTTAAATTCCTACATTTATAAATGTAATAATGTTTGGCATTTGAAGTGTTGTCATAGTGTGGCTTTGTGTCCACATGGTGGCATCATTGCTCAACCATTTCTTAGGTTTTGAATTGGAACATTTTGTGTTCACACTAGCTTTCCTTGTGTGAACAAGCTTTAAAATGGTTGTTTTTTTTGAAAATGTATTTCAGTCAAAGGTTAAAGTTCCATCATGTCCTTTCCTAAAATACGTAACATATGCTATGTGAGGGACGCTGGCTTCACTCATTACATACACCGACTCTGAAATGGAGCATTTACAACATTGGGCAGTTCTGCAAAACATTGAACCTTCAGCATTTGTCTCTTTTTGGTTTTGTAAACAAGCATTACTAAATATTTGGTCAAACACTAGGTCATAAGTGTTCAAACTACACATGTAGATGTTATATTATAAAAGTAGCCTTCATACAACTAAAAATGACTTAACAGGTGAGATCCTTAACTATTCAATTGAAATGTCAACAATGATAGAAGCAAAACCTTTTATCATACAGGGTGTCCTTAACACCTGTGTATTGTTTCTTTAGAATTATGGAACTAACCATGAAACGACATCTCTGGTCCAAGTCAGGCTGGGATACTGATGCATGTTCACCATCCCGTTACCGTCTGATTGACTTTCCTTGATGTGAAGATAAATATTTTGTCTTCTAAATAAGGGAAAGCATTGTTATACATATAATTATTGTGGGTCAATGTAGATTAACAAATCAAAATAGTCAGACTCTTCGCTTGCATTCATTGGTTTATCGAAATCAAACCGTATGATATACAAAATTATGAAGAACCAAGAATCGGGGGATATTTTTATTTGAACTCTGAAAGGACTTAATGGACTTTGCATTCTCAAGCATGTGCAAAGTTGTTTGTATGCTTTTGAATAGAACTTGTATACCGCTTCGTGAATAAAGATTTTGGGGAAATAATTCATTTTTCGCGTTTTCCCCTTTCCTGTCAAGTCGGGGAAAATAGCAATGGGGAATGTCTTATATTAAGAATACTTGAGGTGAGAACATCTTTTAAATATAATAGGTTAGCAATTGAGGATGTGTACACATTCTTGGTATATTTCCATGTTTTCTTTCCATTGTCTTTGGATGTACTGCTGTTCTTGTTTTTTATCCACACAACCCTTTAATCTACATTTAAAGTATTGGAGCATTATAGAAAATATGTTTTTCTATTTTATAAGTGGCCAAATTACATCATATGACTTGTATCTAGTATACTGTTATGTAAACAAGATGGTAATTGTTAATAAGCTTATCGTAAAAATAATTTTATATTGAAAGATATTTTCCCTCTTAAGTAGGCTAAGTCAAAGAGAAACCCTGAAATGTGAGCAGAGTTGTGTTACTTCTATGAAATGTTTGGCCATCAACAATTATATGAGCCATGCCCAAATAAATACTGTATTGTTATGTCTCTATCATTCTTGTGACTTCATTTTGCTTCAGCTGCTGCTGGTAGTCCCTAAAACCAAGAAAAAGACCAGGGGAGATCGAGCCTTCTCAGCGGCAGCTCCCAGGCTCTGGAACGACCTGCCCCCCCATTTCAAATTGTCGCCCACCCTCCAAACTTTTAAGTCCCGCCTAAAGACCCACCTCTTTTCCCTCGCTTTCGAGTCAGGCTGAGCTATGTTTTATTGATTGTTATGCTTTTATTGTCTGTCCATAGCCTTTATGTAACGTGTATTCATTATTATGTGCGCCTTTTATCCTTTCTTATATGTGCCTTTTATCTATTATTGTAATATTATATTTTATTATAATGTTATGTTTGGTGTGAAGCACTTTGGTAAACCCTCTGTTTTTATTATGTGCTATACAAATAAAGTGGGTTGGATTGGATTTGTAATAGTTGGTATGCCTTTGAAACCAACGGTGCTAGTGAACTGCGAGCGCCGGAACCTCACAGCGGCAGAGAAACTGTGGAGTCCTTATGTTACGGGTCCCCGATATGAGGACCACAGTAACAGTGATGATACCTGTATGGTGCAGGTGAGACAGAAGTAATGAGGACACGTTGTGTTCAGTTTCCTTCCAGATTACTTCTCCTGAGGTTGTTTTATTACACAAAATCATATAAACATATTCATTATCTTATGCATTTCAGTTTCGACTTACATTCCTCAATAACCATTCACATACCTTCACTCTGTCTGTATGTTACTCTTTTATGTGATAAACACATGTCAAATTGAATTTCACATTCAATAAAATCTGTTGTACGTTAAATACATTTGTATACAGTATTAACCTGTATATAATACTACTCTTCTTTTACTTTCACTTAAAAGTAGTATTTCATGACCCCTCTAACCTCTCATGTTGACTATTTACCTTCTGCCATTAGCCTAATGGCAGGTCACTAAAATGCATTACTGAAACATATTTAAGTGTAACAAACAACCTTACTGTTTTACCAACAGTAACTAACTTATAACCCTTACAAAGTACATATTTATTACAAATTCACAATCATTATACATGTATGTAAATACTTAGTGTGCGGGAGCCTTCAGATATACTGACAAACTTGTATCCTTACTGCGTCAGATCACATTGTCCCCAAAATGGCGCCGTACCGGGGAAGCTAGGCTAATACACACACATTATTTAACGGTTTTACACATGTAAACAGCACTACAAAGTCTTTAACTGTTACATATTATTTACGCAAACCTTATGGGGGATTCATTGTGATTTATGCACAGTTTACCAACCTGTATGGTGCAGGTGAGACAGAAGTAATGAGGACACGTTGTGTTCAGTTTCCTTCCAGATTACTTCTGAGGAAACCCCGGGAATGTCCGTCGCTGTAATCGGTACCCCGGAACCATTGAATCGAACACAAACGTTCCGCCTCACTACTTACTGCATCTATCGACCCCGTTAGTGAAATGAAAATAACAGATGTACAAAACAAAGGCATATTCCAACTCCAAACAATAATCATTATTATATCAATGTGGTCACACATCCCAGGGGTGCCACACTTACACCAATAGCGCCTCTTAAGCGCATAAAGGTGCGCCGCATTTGCGCTTCAATGTCATGCAATCTACCCACACTACCTTTGCGATCGACGTATTGGGCACTCCCAATCTACATGACCAATATACAGGGCTTACTTTGTAGACGTTAGACAAGTCTTAACGAGGCCCACCTGTTGCAAGCTAATTGAACACAGGTGCAAGCATTAGCTGAGGCTGCACCTGCCTTGTTGATTGGCTGCCTGGTGGTAATATGTGTCAGTATTAAAAGCCCTGTCTCATGCTTCGTTGCCAAGTGCTCTCCACCCGCAGTGAGTTTGATTTTACAGAATGGGAATCCTATTAGCACCTCTCACAGCTGTAGTATTGGTTGTCACAGCACCTGCTGATGCTCAAATAGTTGCGGCAAAGAAAGTTATCTCATCTCTTCACATTACCAGCAGTCATGTGCAACAGGATGATACGCAAGAGAAAAGGCGCTGGTGTTTACCTGGCTGCAGCTGTTATTCTGACGTGTTATTTTGCGCAAACTATAGACTGTTATCGTCTGAAGAAAACAGAAAGACGAGAAGGGAGAAAAGATGCCGATATAACAAATGGGTTCCAAGAGGGGACAATTGTTTTCGGAAGAGCTTTTGAAAAAGGGTCAGGACTTGATTCTCAAGTCACAGACGGGACCAAGAAGTCATCCTCAAACGCTTATGAGGAGGATGAAGGTGATTATCAAGCAGACGCTGCAGGTAAAAATATTTTGATTACGTATTGAAGGTAGTGTTAATTTCGTTGACTAAAACTATGACGAAATATGTTCGTCAACGACCTTTTTTTCCATGACGAAAACGAGACGATGACGAGACGGCACCGACGGCAGTAAACAATAACTGCAACGAAATCATCATGCAATATCGTTGACGAAAAGTGACGAGACAAAAATGTAGTTTACTAAATAAAAACTATGCCAAAATCTCTCTTTACTTTCGTTGGCGAAAAATTAGGAGACGAAATATTATCAAAGATAACGTTACATTTCTGATCAGTCAGTTTTTCTCCCAGCAGTTCCATTTCCGGTGCTGCGGCAGGGCAGCAGCTGTGTGTCTGTGCTGCGCGTGGCGGTGGATTTGAATTACACCGGGCAGCGGCACACTGTGAACTGTCAGGAAGACTCGGGTCTAACTCATGGTCTAACTAACCTTATTTAACAGAAAATAAAATGGCAACAACAGAGCTTGCAAGCAGTGGTCGCACTCGCGTTAACCGAATTACCCCCCCCTGTCAGCGTGAGTGAGTGATAAATTGTGTACTCGACGGGTAATAATGGATTATGACGGAGATCAGTGGCGGATTTAGGATTGTAGGAGATCCGGGGCTTAGCCCGGGAGTTGTTGGGGGGGGGATACAGTGCTATTTTGTATAAGTGGGGGGTGGACCGAACATCCTTTAGGGGGGGGTCGTCGCCTCCTCTGGGGGGGTCCGGGGCATGCTCCCCCGGGAAGATTTGTTTTTAAATATTGAAGTTGAAAGCATCAATCTGGTGCACTTTGAGAGCAACATTAACCCTACCTTAATAACACCTTAAAGTGGACAAAAGGCACTGGAGAACACTCATTAACACCCTTTAATGAAGCAAACTAATGCCTTAACTCACTCAAACAGTCGTTTACTTATTAAGGTGAAACGAATGTGCGTAGAGTTTTAAAGGATGCGGATAGTCTCACCTTGATTCTGGCGCATTGCTTATCGTTTTATAGATCTATTCTCATACACCAACTTTGTTTGTGACGTAAAAAAATGTGTAAGAGTCACGTTTCTGAATCGGACACTCTGATGCAGTCACAGCCAATCGGAGTCTGATTCAGAGGGTTGCCGGTCAGTTCCGTTGTTATGTGTACTGAAACGAGAGCCGGTATAATTCCACGCGCGAAAACAAAATAAAAAATGGAATACGTTATTTTAGTGTCTTAAAAGTAGACTGAGGTATGAAGGGGTAACGTTACATCTTAGGATAATTTTTAGTCATGTTCTGTATACATACTAACATATAAGCGTATACTTAGTGTGGTTACTCCATGTTTACTAGCTATAACATTAATGTTACATCACTCTTTTTCACTAATTACTCAGTCAGCCAGAGTGCAGATATCACCATTAGATTCACAAACCTGAAACATCATCCATTTCTTCACTGCTGGTGATGACATTGTCGTCAGCTGCTGATACTGCTGCTGCTGCAGCTTGTGGCGCCTGCTTCAATAACAATAACTTTCTAATATCCATAACTGTATAGGCTATTAGCTTAAAACTCGTCAGGCACTAGGGAGGATCACTTCTACTTCAGGGCAGGCTACGCAGTACGCAGGCTAATGTCCCGCAGCGGATGCCTCTCTGGTGGACTCCGGTACTGCACATTACTCCCGAGACGTTTTTTTTTTTTTAAGTGAAACATCCGGGGCTTTTCAGAAAACATCCGGGGCTTGAGCCCAAGTAGCCACCCCCTAGCGCCGCCACTGACGGAGATGTTACAATCCTGTCCGTCAAAATGACTGACAACGAAAAAATCTAAAGCCACCACTGCTTGGGAGAAAGAAACAACGTGATATTTGGGCCCATTTTCGCTACAATGAGGCGGAGAAAAAAAGCGAATGCATTGTTTTATCAGAAGGGAAGCAATGTGGCCATAACATAGCTGGTAAAAACACCACAAACCTGACCAGATACTCTCTGCAAAGTTGCTTTCTTAATCATTCAACCTGTGTTTTTCATCAAATAAGGACAAGATCTAATCTCATTTATATATAATAAAATGACAAATTATTGGTTTTGGCTAGACTAGTTTGACTGAAATGTTCTATATAATCTGATGACTAAAAAAGACTCAACAGTTTTCATTGACAAAAAGTAGACTAAAATAATTAGTTTTCTTTGACTAAAATATGACTAAAATGCTCAGACTTTTAGTCGACTAAATCTTGACTAAAATAATTACTGTTTTAGTCGACTAAAATAAGACTAAATTGAAGGGTTTGTTATTTTTGCTTGAATTGTTTTGCATCTCTTTAAAGTAAAAACTATTTAAAAATATGTATTATATTCGCCTTCAGGCTGGATGAGCCCAACACAAGTGGCAAGTCCCAAAGACTCGTCATGGATGAGCATGTCGCCCTCACTGCAGTGTGGTTCGGGCCAGTTGAAGTTCAGAGCGGTGGGATCAGGAGCATCACAATTTTCAGTAGAACAAGGTAAATCAATAGCCATAATATCCTAAATGTAGACTTGATTTATCTCTACCAATGATATAAACACTGAACCTTTTTACCCCACAGGAAATGCACCTCCAATGCCTCTGTCCCAGGTCCCGTCTACCTGTGGCTACAGCATGCAGAGGAACTCACATGCACTTGTCATGTTGGTTCCCTATGATGGCTGCAACATGGTTCAAGAGGTAATGTGAAACTGATTTAAAGAGTGAGGAAGTGAGTTTAAAAAAATGATGGTAGTGCTGTGAATTGTTATAGTTATGAATGGTTTAACGAGAGCCAAACAAATAAAATGTTTAATCTGCATCATATTGATCTCAAGCAAAAATGTGTTTTCAGCTTTTCAAATGCGAGTTGTTTTTTGCTTGCTTTCAAATGTACTGATTAACGACGTTTTTTGGATGGGGACCGACATTCAAATATGTTGCATCATGATGATCTATTCAGAAGCTATAGCATGAGATTAATCTTTGCCTTGTACAGTCGGATTGTAACATTGACAGGTTTGTGTGATTCCTTGCTGTTTCTAATTGTATGTTTTTCTCCCAAAGGGTGGAAGTTATGTACTCCCGATGCGTTGGCAAGGAATTCCAGTATCTCTCTGGTGTTCCAAACCTGCCTCACCTCCTGCCTCACCTCCTGCCTCACCTCCTGCCTCACCTACTGCCGCACCTCCTGCTTCCAAAACAACTTCCCCCAATTCCCCTGTATCTCAGATGCCCCAATACCCTCAGATGCCCCAATACCCTCAGATGCCCCGACACCCTCAGATGCCCCGACACCCTCAGATGCCCCAACACCCTCAGATGCCCCAGCACCCTCAGATGCCCCGAGATGCCTCAGATGCCTCAGATGCCCCAACACCCTCAATTCCCCGAGATGCCTCAGATGCCTCAGAATCATCAACACCCTCAATTCCCCGAGATGCCTCAGATGCCTCAGAGGCATCAACACCCTCAATTCCCCGAGATGCCTCAGAAGCATCAACACCCTCAATTCCCTGAGATGCCTCAGATGCCTCAGAAGCATCAACACCCTCAATTCCCTGAGATGCCTCAGATGCCTCAGAAGCATCAACACCCTCAATTCCCTGAGATGCCTCAGATGCCTCAGAAGCATCAACACCCTCAATTCCCTGAGATGCCTCAGAAGCATCAACACCCTCAATTCCCTGAGATGCCTCAGAAGCATCAACACCCTCAATTCCCTGAGATGCCTCAGAAGCATCAACACCCTCAATTCCCTGAGATGCCTCAGATGCCTCAGATGCCCCAACACCCTCAATTCCCCGAGATGCCTCAGAAGCATCAACACCCTCAATTCCCCGAGATGCCTCAGATGCCTCAGAAGCATCAACACCCTCAATTCCCCGAGATGCCTCAGATGCCTCAGAAGCATCAACACCCTCAATTCCCTGAGATGCCTCAGATGCCTCAGAAGCATCAACACCCTCAATTCCCTGAGATGCCTCAGAAGCATCAACACCCTCAATTCCCTGAGATGCCTCAGATGCCTCAGAAGCATCAACACCCTCAATTCCCTGAGATGCCTCAGATGCCTCAGAAGCATCAACACCCTCAATTCCCTGAGATGCCTCAGATGCCTCAGAAGCATCAACACCCTCAATTCCCTGAGATGCCTCAGATGCCTCAGAAGCATCAACACCCTCAATTCCCTGAGATGCCTCAGATGCCTCAGAAGCATCAACACCCTCAATTCCCTGAGATGCCTCAGATGCCTCAGAAGCATCAACACCCTCAATTCCCTGAGATGCCTCAGATGCCTCAAAACCCTCAATTCCCTCAGATGCCTCAAAACCCTCAGATGCCCCAACACCCTGAGATGCCTCAGATGCCTCAAAACCCCCAACACCCTCAGATGCCCCAACACCCTCAGATGCTCAGATGCCCCAACACCCTCAGATGCTCAGATGCCCCAACACCCTCAGATGCTCAGATGCCCCAACACCCTCAGATGCTCAGATGCCCCAACACCCTCAGATGCTCAGATGCCCCAACACCCTCGGATGCCCCAACACCCTCGGATGCCCCAACACCCTCGGATGCCCCAACACCCTGAGATGCCCCAACACCCTGAGATGCCCCAACACCCTGAGATGCCCCAACACCCTGAGATGCCCCAACACCCTGAGATGCCCCAACACCCTGAGATGCCCCAACACCCTGAGATGCCCCAACACCCTGAGATGCCCCAACACCCTGAGATGCCCCAACACCCTGAGATGCCCCAACACCCTGAGATGCCCCAACACCCTGAGATGCCCCAACACCCTGAGATGCCCCAACACCCTGAGATGCCCCAACACCCTGAGATGCCCCAACACCCTGAGATGCCCCAACACCCTGAGATGCCCCAACACCCTGGGATGCCCCAACACCCTGGGATGCCCCAACACCCTGGGATGCCCCAACACCCTGGGAAGCCCCAACACCCTGGGAAGCCCCAACACCCTGGGAAGCCCCAACACCCTGGGAAGCCCCAACACCCTGGGAAGCCCCAACACCCTGGGAAGCCCCAACACCCTGGGAAGCCCCAACACCCTGGGAAGCCCCAACACCCTCGATTCCCTCGGAAGCCCCAACACCCTAGATTCCTAAAAACCCTCAGCTGCCTCAATTCCCTGAGATTCCTCAAAACCCTCAGATTCTTCAAAACCCTAAGATGCCTGAGGCAACGACCACACTGCCTACAACTGCAAAGGCGACTGAAATTCCTGCACTGCCTCTGATGCCTCACTACGCTCTGATGCCTCACTACGCTCTGATGCCTCACTACGCTCTGATGCCTCACTACGCTCTGATGCCTCAATACCATCTCATGCGTCAATACCCTAAGATGCCGGAGACAACAACAGCAACGACCAAACAGCCTACAACTGTAAAGGCGACTCAAATTCCTGCACTGCCTCAGATGCCCCCACACCCTCAGACGCCCCCACACCCTCAGACGCCCCCACACCCTCAGACGCCCCCACACCCTCAGACGCCCCCACACCCTCAGACGCCCCCACACCCTCAGACGCCCCCACACCCTCTGACGCCCCCACACCCTCTGACGCCCCCACACCCTCTGACGCCCCCACACCCTCTGACGCCCCCCACACCCTCTGACGCCCCCACACCCTCAGACGCCCGAGATGCCCCAACACCCTGAGATGCCCCAACACCCTGAGATGCCCCAACACCCTGAGATGCCCCAACACCCTCAGATTCCTCAAAATTCCTCAAAACCCTAAGATGCCCGAGGCAACGACCACACTGCCTACAACTGCAAAGGCGACTCAAATTCCTGCACTGCCTCAGATGCCTCACTACGCTCTGATGCCTCGATACGCTCTAATGCCTCAATACGCTCTGATGGCTCAATACCATCTGATGTGTCAATACCCTAAGATGCCAGAGACAACAACAGCAACGACCAAACAGCCTACAACTGCAAAGGCGACACAAATTCCTGCACTGCCTCAGATGCCTCGAAACCCTCAGATGCCTCAATACGCTCAGATGCCGTTTCCACAATATATGCTGATGTATCCTCCCTTTAATCCTCTTTATCCTCCCAAATATCCAGCTACAAAGCCAAAACCTACTGCAGCGACAACACCAACTACAACTAAACCAAAGGCTAAAAATTCCTCATCGCAGCTTCCACCAGCTATGCCTTACTATCATCTTTACCCTATGACCCCTCCCTATCCCCAATATCCAGCCGCTCCAGCTACCACTGTGAAACCAGATCCCCCGCCCACTCCGGCACCCCATTCTCCTTTTCATCCCCATGTTCAC
This sequence comes from Pogonophryne albipinna, assembly GCA_028583405.1. Lineage (NCBI taxonomy): Eukaryota > Metazoa > Chordata > Actinopteri > Perciformes > Artedidraconidae > Pogonophryne > Pogonophryne albipinna. Next base: position 2,617,253 of record CM053249.1, read on the forward strand.
TTGCCCATACCAATGCTGCCTCCTTTTCCTCCTCCACGCTACCATACTTAAACAGTTCTAATAAAAGTTTTTGAACAGAGACGCTTTATAGTTTGTGCTTTCGTTAACCTTCAACTACCCAAGAGACTTTTTATTCCAGGCTCTTCAAGAAGTCTCATTTGGTTTGTGAATGAGTGAACGGTCCATATTGAGAAAATGACATTTAACTTAAACGGAAAAATTGTGCTGACAAATGATTAACTGAAAGTGCACACTTTAAATACCTACATTTATAAATGTAATTAATGTTTGGCATTTGAAGTGTTGTCATAGTGTGGCTTTGTGTCCACATGGTGGCATCATTGCTCAACCATTTCTTAGTAGGTTTTGAATTGGAACATTTTGTGTTCACACTAGCTTTCCTTGTGTGAACAAGCTTTAAAATGGTTGTTTTAAAAAAAAAAAAAACGTATTTCAGTCAAAGGTAAAGTTCCATCATGTCCTTTCCTAAAATACGTAACATATGCTGTGTGAGGGACGCTGGCTTCACTCATTACATACACCGACTCTGAAATGGAGCATTTACAACTTTGGGCAGTTCTGCAAAACATTGAAACTTCAGCATTTGTCTCTTTTTGGTTTTGTAAATGCCCAGCATTACTAAATATTTGGTCAAACACTAGGTCATAAGTGTTCAAACTACACATGTAGATGTTATATTATAAAAGTAGCCTTCATACAACTAAAAATGACTTAACAGGTGAGATCCTTAACTATTCAAGTGAAATGTCAACAATGATAGAAGCAAAACCTTTTATCCTACACCTGTGTATTGTTTCTTTCAAATTATGGAACTAACCATGAAACGACATCTCTGGTCCAAGTCAGGCTGGGATACTGATGCATGTTCACCATCCCGTTACCGTCTGATTGACTTTCCTTGATGTGAAGATAAATATGTTGTCTTCTAAATAAGGGAAAGCATTGTGAAACATGTAATTATTGTGGGTCAATGTAGATTAACAAATCAAAATAGTCAGACTCTTCGCTTGCATTCATTGGTTTGTTATCTAAATCAAACCGTATGATATACAAAATTATGAAGAACCAAGAATCGGGGGATATTTTTATTTGAACTCTGAAAGGACTTAATGGACTTTGCATTCTCAAGCTTGTGCAAAGTTGTTTGTATACTTGAATACAACTTGTATACCGCTTCGTGAATAAAGATTTGGGGGAAATAATTCATTTTTCGCGTTTTCCCCTTTCCTGTCAAGTCGGGGAAAATAGCAATGGGGAATGTCTTATATTAAGAATACTTGAGGTGAGAACATCTGTCTAAATATAAAAGGTTAGCAATTGAGGATGTGTACACATTCTTGGTATATTTCCATGTTTTCTTTCTATTGTCTTTGGATGTACTGCTGTTCTTGTTTTTTATCCACACAACCCTTTAATCTACATTTCAAGTATTGGAGCATTATAGAAAATATGTTTTTGTATTTTATAAGTGGCCTAATTACATCATATGACTTGTATCTAGTATACTGTTATGTAAACAAGATGGTAATTGTTAATAAGCTTATTGTAAAAATACTTTTATATTGAAAGATATTTTCCAAAGAGAAAGGAGAGTCAAAGAGAAACCCTGAAATGTGAGCAGAGTTGTGTTACTTCTATGAAATGTTTGACCATCAACAATTATATTAGCCATGCCCAAATAAATACTGTATTGTTATGTCTCTGTCATTCTTGTGACTTCATTTTGCTTCAGCTGCTGCTGGTAGTCCCTAAAACCAAGAAAAAGACCAGGGGAGATCGAGCCTTCTCAGCGGTAGCCCCCAGGCTCTGGAACGACCTGCCCCCCCATTTCAAATTGTCGCCCACCCTCCAAACTTTTAAGTTCCGCCTAAAGACCCACCCTCACTTTCGAGTCAGTCTGTTTTATTGATTGTTATGCTTTTATTGTCTGTCCATAGCCTTTTTGTAACGTGTATTCATTATTATGTGTGCCTTTTATCCTTTTATCTTTTCTTATATGTGCCTTTTATCTATTATTGTAATATTATATTTTATTATAATGTTATGTTTGGTGTGAAGCACTTTGGTAAACCCTCTGTTTTTATTATGTGCTATACAAATAAAGTGGGTTGGATTGGATTTGAAACTGTGGAGCGCTTACACCAATAGCGCCTCTTAAGCGCATAAAGGTGCGCCGCATTTGCGCTTCAGATGTCCATGCAATCTACCCACACTACCTTTGCGATCGACGTATTGGGCACCCCGATCTACATGATCAATATACAGGGCTTACTTTGTAGACGTTAGACAAGTCTTAACGAGGCCCACCTGTTGCAAGCTAATTGAACACAGGTGCAAGCATTAGCTGAGGCTGCACCTGCCTTGTTGATTGGCTGCCTGGTGGTAATATGTGTCAGTATTAAAAGCCCTGTCTCATGCTTCGTTGCCAAGTGCTCTCCACCCGCAGTGAGTTTGATTTTACAGAATGGGAATCCTATGAGCACCTATCACAGCTGGAGTATTGGTTGTCACAGCACCTGCTGATGCTCAAATAGTTGCGGCAAAGAAAGTTATCTCATCTCTTCACATTACCAGCAGTCATGTGCAACAGGATGATACGCAAGAGAAAAGGCGCTGGTGTTTACCTGGCTGCAGCTGTTATTCTGACGTGTTATTTTGCTCAAACTATAGACTGTTATCGTCTGAAGAAAACAGAAAGACGAGAAGGGAGAAAAGATGCCGATACAACAAATGGGTTCCAAGAGGGGACAATTGTTTTCGGGAGAGCTTTTGAAAAAGGGTCAGGACTTGATTCTCAAGTCACAGACGGGACCAAGAAGTCATCCTCAAACGCTTATGAGGAGGATGAAGGTGATTATCAAGCAGACGCTGCAGGTAAACATATTTTGATTACGTATTGAAGGGTTTGTTATTTTGCTTGAATTGTTTTGCATCTCTTTAAAGTACAAACTATTGAAAAAAATATATATATTATATTCGCCTTCAGGCTGGATGAGCCCAACACAAGTGGCCAGTCCCAAAGACTCATCATGGAAGAGCATGTCGCCCTCACTGCAGTGTGGTTCGGGCCAGTTGAAGTTCAGAGCGGTGGGATCAGGAGCATCACAATTTTCAGTAGAACAAGGTAAATCAATAGCCATAATATCCTAAATGTAGACTTGATTTATCTCTACCAATGATATAACACAGAACCTTTTTACCCCACAGGAAATGCACCTCCAATGCCTCTGTCCCAGGTCCCGTCTACCTGTGGCTACAGCATGCAGAGGAACTCCCATGCACTTGTCATGTTGGTTCCCTATGATGGCTGCAACATGGTTCAAGAGGTAATGTGAAACTGATTTAAAGAGTGAGGAAGTGAGTTTAAAAAAAAACGATGGCTAGTGCTGTGAATTGTTATAGTTATGAATGGTTTAACGAGAGCCAACTAAATAAAATGTTTAATCTGCATCATATTGATCTCAAGCAAAATGTGTTTTTCAGCTTTTCAAATGAGAGTTGTTTTTTCGCTTGCTTTCAAATGTACTGATTAACTATGTTTTTTGGATGGGGACCGACATTCAAATATGTTGCATCATGATGATCTATTCAGAAGCTATAGCATGAGATTAATCTTTGCCTTGTACAGTCGGATTGTAACATTGACAGGTTTGTGTGATTCCTTGCTGTTTCTGATTGTATGTTTTTCTCCCAAAGGGTGGAAGTTATGTACTCCCGATGCGTTGGCAAGGAATTCCATTATCTCTCTGGTGTTCCAAACCTGCCTCACCTCCTGCCTCACCTCCTGCCTCACCTCCTGCCTCACCTCCTGCCTCACCTCCTGCCGCACCTCCTGCCGCACCTCCTGCTTCCCCCAATTCCCCTGTAGCTCAGAAGCCTCAAAACCCTCAGATGCCCCAACACCCTGAGATGCCTCAGAAAGCCTCAGATGCCTCAATACCCTGAGATGCCCCAGAAGCCCCAACACCCCCAGAAGCCCCAACACCCCCAGAAGCCCCAACACCCCCAGAAGCCCCAACACCCCCAGAAGCCCCAACACCCCCCAGAAGCCCCAACACCCCCAGAAGCCCCACACCCCCAGAAGCCCCAACACCCCAGAAGCCCCAACCACCCCCAGAAGCCCCAACACCCCCAGAAAGCCCCAAACACCCCCAGAAGCCCCACACCCCCAGAAGCCCCAACACCCCCAGATGCCCCAACACCCTCAGATGCCCCAACACCCTCAGATGCCCCAACACCCTCGGATGCCCCAACACCCTCGGATGCCCCAACACCCTCAGATGCCCCAACACCCTCAGATGCCCCAACACCCTCAGATGCCCCAACACCCTCAGATGCCTCAACACCCTCAACACCCTCAGATGCCCCAACACCCTCAACAGCCCCAACACCCTCAACACCCTCAGATGCCCCAACACCCTCAACACCCTGAGATGCCCCAACACCCTGAGATGCCCCAACACCCTGAGATGCCCCAACACCCTCAATACTCTGAGATGCCTCAGATGCCCCAACACCCTCAGATGCCCCAACACCCGCAATACTCTGAGATGCCCCAACACCCTGAGATGCCCCAACACCCTGAGATGCCCCAACACCCTCAATACTCTGAGATGCCTCAGAAGCCTCAGATGCCCCAACACCCTCAGATGCCCCAACACCCGCAATACTCTGAGATGCCCCAACACCCTCAGATGCCCCAACACCCTCAGATGCCCCAACACCCTCAATACTCTGAGATGCCTCAGATTCCTGAGAAGCCCCAACACCCTGAGATGCCTCAGAAGCCTCCGATGCCCCAACACCATCAGATGCCTCAACACCCTCAATACTCTGAGATGCCTCAGATGCCCCAACACCCTCAGATGCCCCAACACCCTCAGATGCCCCAACACCCTCAGATGCCCCAACACCCTCAGATGCCCCAACACCCTCAGATGCCCCAACACCCACAGATGCCCCAACACCCTCAGATGCCCCAACACCCTCAGATGCCCAACACCCTCAGATGCCCCAACACCCTCAGATGCCCCAACACCCTCAGATGCCCCAACACCCTCAGATGCCCCAACACCCTCAGATGCCCCAACACCCTCAGATGCCCCAACACCCTCAGATGCCCCAACACCCTCAGATGCCCCAACACCCAGAGATCCCTCAGATGCCCCAACACCCAGAGATCCCTCAGATGCCCCAACACCCAGAGATCCCTCAGATGCCCCAACACCCTCAATACTCTGAGATGCCTCAGATGCCTCAGAAGCCTCAGAAGCCTCAGATGCCTCAGAAGCCTCAGAAGCCTCAGATGCCTCAGAAGCCTCAGATGCCTCAGAAGCCTCAGATGCCTCAGAAGCCTCAGATGCCTCAGAAGCCTCAAAACCCTCAATACTCTGAGATGCCCCAACACCCTGAGATGCCCCAACACCCTCAGATGCCCCAAACACCCGCAATACTCTGAGATGCCCCAACACCCTGAGATGCCCCAACACCCTGAGATGCCCCAACACCCTGAGATGCCCCAACACCCTGAGATGCCCCAACACCCTCAATACTCTGAGATGCCTCAGAAGCCTCAGATGCCCCAACACCCTCAGATGCCCAACACCCGCAATACTCTGAGATGCCTCAGATGCCCCAACACCCTCAGATGCCCAACACCCTCAGATGCCCCAACACCCTCAGATGCCCCAACACCCTCAATACTCTGAGATGCCTCAGATTCTTGAGAAGCCCCAACACCCTGAGATGCCTCAGAAGCCTCCGATGCCCCAACACCATCAGATGCCTCAACACCCTCAATACTCTGAGATCCCTCAGATGCCCCAACACCCAGAGATCCCTCAGATGCCCCAACACCCAGAGATCCCTCAGATGCCCCAACACCCTCAGATGCCCCAATACTCTCAATACCCTCAGAAGCCTCAATACCCTGAGATTCCTAAAAACCCTCAGATGCCTCAAAACCCTAAGATGCCCGAGGCAACGACCACACTGCCTACAACTGCAAAGGCGACTCAAATTCCTGCACTGCCTCAGATTCCTCACTACGCTCTGATGCCTCAATACGCTCTGATGCCTCATATGCTCTAATGCCTCAATACCATCTGATGCGTCAATACCCTAAGATGCCGGAGACAAACAACAGCAACGACCAAACAGCCTACAACTGCAAAGGCGACTCAAATTCTGCACTGCCTCAGATTGCCTCGAAACCCTCAGATGCCTCGAATACCCTCAGATGCCTCAATACGCTCAGATGCCGTTTCCACAATATATGCTGATGTATCCTCCCTTTAATCCTCTTTATCCTCCCAAATATCTAGCTACAAAACCTACTGCGGCGACAACACCAACTACAACTAAACCAAAGGCTAAAAATCCCTCATCGCAGCTTCCACCATCTATGCCTTACTATCATCTTTACCCTATGACCCCTCCCTATCCCCAATATCCAGCCACTCCAGCTACCACTGTGAAACCAGATCCTCCGCCCACTCCGGCACCCCATTCTCCTTTTCATCCCCATGTTCACTTGCCCATACCAATGCTGCCTCCTTTTCCTCCTCCACGCTACCATACTTAAACAGTTCTAATAAAAGTTTTGAACAGAGACGCTTTATAGTTTGTGCTTTTGTTAACCTACAACTACTGTACCCAATAGACCTTTTATTCCAGGCTCTTCAAGAAGTCTCATTTGGTTTGTGAATAAGTGAACAGTCCATATTGAGAAAATGACATTAAATTTAAACAGAAAAATTGTGCTGACAAATGATTAACTGAAAGTGCACACTTTAAATTCCTACATTTATAAATGTAATTAATGTTTGGCATTTGAAGTGTTGTCATAGTGTGGCTTTGTGTCCACATGGTGGCATCATTGCTCAACCATTTCTTAGTAGGGTTTGAATTGGAACATTTTGTGTTCACACTAGCTTTCCTTGTGTGAACAAGCTTTAAAATGGTTGTTTTTTTGGAAAACGTATTTCAGTCAAAGGTAAAGTTCCATCATGTCCTTTCCTAAAATACGTAACATATGCTATGTGAGGGACGCTGGCTTCACTCATTACATACACCGGCTCTGAAATGGAGCATTTACAACATTGGGCAGTTCTGCAAAACATTGAACCTTCAGCATTTGTCTCTTTTTGGTTTTGTAAACAAGCATTACTAAATATTTGGTCAAACACTAGGTCATAAGTGTTCAAACTACACATGTAGATGTTATATTATAAAAGTAGCCTTCATACAACTAAAAATGACTTAACAGGTGAGATCCTTAACTATTCAATTGAAATGTCAACAATGATAGAAGCAAAACCTTTTATCATACAGGGTGTCCTTAACACCTGTGTATTGTTTCTTTAGAATTATGGAACTAACCATGAAACGACATCTCTGGTCCAAGTCAGGCTGGGATACTGATGCATGTTCACCATCCCGTTACCGTCTGATTGACTTTCCTTGATGTGAAGATAAATATTTTGTCTTCTAAATAAGGGAAAGCATTGTTATACATATAATTATTGTGGGTCAATGTAGATTAACAAATCAAAATAGTCAGACTCTTCGCTTGCATTCATTGGTTTGTTATCGAAATCAAACCGTATGATATACAAAATTACGAAGAACCAAGAATCGGGAGATATTTTTATTTGAACTCTGAAAGGACTTAATGGACTTTGCATTCTCAAGCTTGTGCAAAGTTGTTTGTATACTTGAATACAACTTGTATACCGCTTCGTGAATAAAGATTTGGGGGAAATAATTCATTTTTCGCGTTTTCCCCTTTCCTGTCAAGTCAGGGAAAATAGCAATGGGGAATGTCTTATATTAAGAATACTTGAGGTGAGAACATCTTTTAAATATAATAGGTTAGCAATTGAGGATGTGTACACATTCTTGGTATATTTCCATGTTTTCTTTCCATTGTCTTTGGATGTACTGCTGTTCTTGTTTTTTATCCACACAACCCTTTAATCTACATTTAAAGTATTGGAGCATTATAGAAAATATGTTTTTCTATTTTATAAGTGGCCAAATTACATCATATGACTTGTATCTAGTATACTGTTATGTAAACAAGATAGTAATTGTTAATAAGCTTATTGTAAAAATACTTTTATATTGAAAGATATTTTCCCTCTTAAGTAGGCTAAGTCAAAGAGAAACCCTGAAATGTGAGCAGAGTTGTGTTACTTCTATGAAATGTTTGACCATCAACAATTATATTAGCAATGCCCAAATAAATACTGTATTGTTATGTCTCTATCATTCTTGTGACTTCATTTTGCTTCAGCTGCTGCTGGTAGTCCCTAAAACCAAGAAAAAAACCAGGGGAGATCGAGCCTTCTCAGCGGTAGCTCCCAGGCTCTGGAACGACCTGCCCCCCCATTTCAAATTGTCGCCCACCCTCCAAACTTTTAAGTCCCGCCTAAAGACCCACCTCTTTTCCCTCGCTTTCGAGTCAGTCTGAGCTATGTTTTATTGATTGTTATGCTTTTATTGTATGTCCATAGCCTTTATGTAACGTGTATTCATTCTTATGTGTGCCTTTTATCCTTTTATCTTTTCTTATATGTGCCTTTTATCTATTATTGTAATATTATATTTTATTATAATGTTATGTTTGGTGTGAAGCACTTTGGTAAACCCACTGTTTTTATTATGTGCTATACAAATAAAGTGGGTTGGATTGGATTTGTAATAGTTGGTATGCCTTTGAAACCAATGGTGCAAGTGAACTGCGAGCGCCGGAACCTCACAGCGGCGGAGAAACTGTGGAGCGCTTACACCAATAACGCCTCTTAAGCGCATAAAGGTGCGCCGCATTTGCGCTTCAATGCCATGCAATCTACCCACACTACCTTTACGATCGACGTTTTGGGCACCCCCGATCTACATGATCAATATACAGGGCTTACTTTGTAGACGTTAGACAAGTCTTAACGAGGCCCACCTGTTGCAAGCTAATTGAACACAGGTGCAAGCATTAGCTGAGGCTGCACCTGCCTTGTTGATTGGCTGCCTGGTGGTAATATGTGTCAGTATTAAAGCCCTGTCTCATGCTTCGTTGCTAAGTGCTCTCCACCCGCAGTGAGTTTGATTTTACAGAATGGGAATCATATGAGCACCTATCACAGCTGTAGTATTGGTTGTCACAGCACCTGCTGATGCTCAAATAGTTGCAGCAAAGAAAGGTATCTAATTTCTTCACATTACCAGCAGTCATGTGCAACAGGATGATACGCAAGAGAAAAGGCGCTGGTGTTTACCTGGCTGCAGCTGTTATTCTGACGTGTTATTTTGCGCAAACTATAGACTGTTATCGTCTGAAGAAAACAGAAAGACGAGAAGGGAGAAAAGATGCCGATACAACAAATGGGTTCCAAGAGGGTACAATTGTTTTCGGGAGAGCTTTTGAAAAAGGGTCAGGACTTGATTCTCAAGTCACAGACGGGACCAAGAAGTCATCCTCAAACGCTTATGAGGAGGATGAAGGTGATTATCAAGCAGACGCTGCAGGTAAAAATATTTTGATTACGTATTGAAGGTAGTGTTAATTTCGTTGACTAAAACTATGACGAAATATGTTCGTCAACGACCTTTTTTTCCATGACGAAAACGAGACGATGACGAGACGGCACCGACGGCAGTAAACAATAACTACAACGAAATCATCATGCAATATCGTTGACGAAAAGTGACGAGACGAAAATGTAGTTTACTAAATAAAAACTATGCCAAAGTCTCTCTTTACTTTCGTTGGCGAAAAATGAGGAAACGAAATATTATCAAAGATAACGTTACATTTCTGATCAGTCAGTTTTTCTCCCAGCAGTTCCATTTCCGGTGCTGCGGCTGGGCAGCAGCTATGTGTCTGTGCTGCGCGCAGCGGTAGATTTGAATTACACCGGGCAGCGGCACACTGTGAACTGTCAGGAAGACTCGGGTCTAACTCATGGTCTAACTAACCTTATTTAACATAAAATAAAATGGCAACAACAGAGCTTGGGAGCAGTGGTCGCACTCGCGTTAACCGCATTACCCCCCCCCCCCCGTCAGCGCGAGTGAGTGATAGATTGTGTACTCGACGGGTAATAATGGATTATGACGGAGATGTTACGATCCTGTCCGTCAAAATGACTGACAACGAAAAAATCTAAAGCCACCACTGCTTGGGAGAAAGAAACGATGTGATATTTGGGCCCATTTTCGCTACAATGAGGCGGAGAAAAAAAGCGAATGCATTGTTTTATCAGAAGGGAAGCAATGTGGCCATAACACAGCTGGTAAAAACACCACAAACCTGACCAGATGCTCTCTGCAAAGCTGCTTTCTTAATCATTCAACCTGTGTTTTTCATCAAATAAGGACAAGATATAATCTCATTTATATATAATAAAATGACAAATTATTGGTTTTGGCTAGACTAGTTTGACTGAAATGTTCTATATAATCTGATGACTAAAAAAGACTCAACAGTTTTCATTGACAAAAAGTAGACTAAAATAATTAGTTTTCTTTGACTAAAATAAGACTAAAATGCTCAGACTTTTAGTCGACTAAAACTTGACCAAATAAAAACAGGATGAAGGTGACTAAATATGACTAAAATGGAAATTTAACAAAGGACTAAGACTAAAACTAAATTAAAAAAATAGCTGACGAAATTAACACTAATTGAAGGGTTTGTTATTTTGCTTGAATTGTTTTTGCATCTCTTTAAAGTACAAACTATTTAAAAATATGTATTATATTCGCCTTCAGGCTGGATGAGCCCAACACAAGTGGCCAGTCCCAAAGACTCATCATGGATGAGCATGTCGCCCTCACTGCAGTGTGGTTCGGGCCAGTTGAAGTTCAGAGCGGTGGGATCAGGAGCATCACAATTTGCAGTAGAACAAGGTAAATCAATAGCCATAATATCCTAAATGTAGACTTGATTTATCTCTACCAATGATATAAACACTGAACCTTTTTACCCCACAGGAAATGCACCTCCAATGCCTCTGTCCCAGGTTCCGTCTACCTGTGGCTACAGCATGCAGAGGAACTCTCATGCACTTGTCATGTTGGTTCCCTATGATGGCTGCAACATGGTTCAAGAGGTAATGTGAAACTGATTTAAAGAGTGAGGAAGTGAGTTTAAAAAAACGATGGTTAGTGCTGTGAATTGTTATAGTTATGAATGGTTTAACGAGAGCAAAACAAATAAAATGTTTAATCTGCATCATATTGATCTCAAGCGAAAATGTCTTTTCAGCTTTTCAAATGTCAGTTGTTTTTCGCTTGCTTTCAAATGTACTGATTAACTATGTTTTTTGGATGGGGACCGACATTCAAATATGTTGCATCATGATGATCTATTCAGAAGATATAGCATGAGATTAATTTTTTGCCTTGTACAGTCGGATTGTAACATTGACAGGTTTGTGTGATTCCTTCCTGTTTCTGATTGTATGTTTTTCTCCCAAAGGGTGGAAGTTATGTACTCCCGATGCGTTGGCAAGGAATTCCAGTCTTTCTATGGTGTTCCAAACCTGCCGCACCTCCTGCTTCCAAAACGACTTTCCCCCATTTCCCTGTACCTCAGATGCCTCAATACCCTCAGATGCCTCAATACCCTCAGATGCCTCAATACCCTCAGATGCCTGAGAAAACAACAGCAACGACCACACGGCCTATAACTGCAAAGGCGACTCAAATTCCTCAATACCCTCAGATGCCTCAATACCCTCAGATACCTGAGAAAACAACAGCAACGACCACACGGCCTATAACTGCAAAGGAGACTCAGATTCCTCAATACCCTCAGATGCCTCAATACCCTCAGATGCCTCAATACCCTCAGATGCCTCAATACCCTCAGATGCCTCAATACCCTCAGATGCCTCAATACCCTCCGATGCCTCAATACCCTCAGATGCCTGAGAAAACAACAGCAACGACCACCCGGCCTATAACTGCAAAGGCGACTCAAATTCCTCAATACCCTCAGATGCCTCAATACCCTCAGATACCTGAGAAAACAACAGCAACGACCACACGGCCTATAACTGCAAAGGCGACTCAGATGTCTCAATACCCTCAGATGTCTCAATACCCTCAGATGTCTCAATACCCTCAGATGTCTCAATACCCTCAGATGCCTCAATACCCTCAGATGCCTGAGAAAACAACAGCACCGACCACACGGCCTATAACTGCAAAGGCGACTCAAATTCCTCAATACCCTCAGATGCCTCAATACCCTCAGATACCTGAGAAAACAACAGCAACGACCACACGGCCTATAACTGCAAAGGCAACTCAGATTCCTCAATACCCTCAGATGCCTCAATACCCTCAGATGCCTCAATACCCTCAGATGCCTCAATACGCTCAGATGCCGTTTCCACAATATATGCCGATGTATCCTCCCTTTAATCCTCTTCATCCTCCCAAATATCCAGCTACAAAGCCAAAACCTACTGCGGCGACAACACCAACTACAACTAAACCAAAGGCTAAAAATCCCTCATCGCAGCTTCCACCATCTATGCCTTACTATCATCTTTACCCTATGACCCCTCCCTATCCCCAATATCCAGCCACTCCAGCTACCACTGTGAAACCAGATCCCCCGCCCACTCCGGCACCCCATTCTCCTTTTCATCCCCATGTTCACTTGCCCATACCAATGCTGCCTCCTTTTCCTCCGCCACGCTACCATACTTAAACAGTTCTAATAAAAGTTTTGAACAGAGACGCTTTATAGTTTGTGCTTTTGTTAACCTTCAACTACCCAAGAGGCTTTTTATTCCAGGCTCTTCAAGAAGTCTGATTTGGTTTGTGAATGAGTGAACAGTCCATATTGAGAAATGACATTTAACTTAAACGTAAAAATTGTGCTGACAAATGATTAACTGAAAGTGCACACTTTAAATTCCTACATTTATAAATGTAATTTTATGTTTGGCATTTGAAGTGTTGTCATAGTGTGGCTTTGTGTCCACATGGTGGCATCATTGCTCAACCATTTCTTAGTAGGTTTTGAATTGGAAGATTTTGTGTTCACACTAGCTTTCCTTGTGTGAACAAGCTTTAAAATGGTTGTTTTTTTGAAAACGTATTTCAGTCAAAGGTAAAGTTCCATCATGTCCTTTCCTAAAATACGTAACATATGCTGTGTGAGGGACGCTGGCTTCACTCATTACCTACACCACCTCTGAAATGGAGCATTTACAACTTTGGGCAGTTCTGCAAAACATTGAACCTTCAGCATTTGTCTCTTTTTGGTTTTGTAAACAAGCATTACTAAATATTTGGTCAAACGCTAGGTCATAAGTGTTCAAACTACACATGTAGATGTCATATTATAAAAGTAGCCTTCATACAACTAAAAATGACTTAACAGGTGAGATCCTTAACTATTCAAGTGAAATGTCAATGATAGAAGCAAAACCTTTTATCCTACAGGGTGTCCTTAACACCTGTGTATTGTTTCTTTCAAATTATGGATCTGACCATGAAACGACATCTCTGGTCCAAGTCAGGCTGGGATACTGATGCATGTTCACCATCCCGTTACCGTCTGACTGACTTTCCTTGATGTGAAGATAAATATGTTGTCTTCTAAATAAGGGAAAGCATTGTTATACATATAATTATTGTGGGTCAATGTAGATCAGTGCTTCTCAAAGTGTGGTCCGCGGACCACTGGTGGTCCGTGAGCGCCCCCTAGTGGTCCGTGAGTATATTGGTAAAATTTCACATTTTAAATACATTTAAGTTTTCCGCACTCTCGCGGAAATATCTCCGCAATGGAGCGAGCTTAAGTTTCGATTTCGATTGCATGATATAGCCCAGCGCAACACCTTCATCACACATGTTGCCACTTGTTTGTATCATTTTCAGGCGATTTGTAATCTGTTCTAGAAAAACGATGTGTTTTTGGATATTTGTGGAATTAGGTGGTCCGGGAGTGTTTTTTTATTGGTTAAGTGGTCCTTGGTATGAAAAAGTTTGAGAAACACTGATGTAGATTAACAAATCAAAATAGTCAGACTCTTCGCTTGCATTCATTGGTTTGTTATCAAAATCAAACCGTATGATATACAAAATTATGAAGAACCAAGAATCGGGGGATATTTTTATTTGAACTCTGAAAGGACTTAATGGACTTTGCATTCTCAAGCTTGTGCAAAGTTGTTTGTATACTTGAATACAACTTGTATACCGCTTCGTGAATAAAGATTTGGGGGAAATAATTCATTTTTCGCCTTTTCCCCTTTCCTGTCAAGTCGGGGAAAATAGCAATGGGGAATGTCTTATATTAAGAATACTTGAGGTGAGAACATCTGTTAAATATAATAGGTTAGCAATTGAGGATGTGTACACATTCTTGGTATATTTCCATGTTTTCTTTCTATTGTCTTTGGATGTACTGCTGTTCTTGTTTTTTATCCACACAACCCTTTAATCTACATTTAAAGTATTGGAGCATTATAGAAAATATGTTTTTCTATTTAATAAGTGGCCTAATTACATCATATGACTTGTATCTAGTATACTGTTATGTAAACAAGATAGTAATTGTTGATAAGCTTATTGTAAAAATACTTTTATATTGAAAGATATTTTCCCTCTTAAGTAGGCTAAGTCAAAGAGAAACCCTGAAATGTGAGCAGAGTTGTGTTACTTCTATGAAATGTTTGGCCATCAACAATTATATTAGCCATGCCCAAATAAATACTGTATTGTTATGTCTCCATCATTCTTGTGACTTCATTTTGCTTCAGCTGCTGCTGGTATTCCCTAAAACCAAGAAAAAGACCAGGGGAGATCGAGCCTTCTCAGCGGTAGCCCCCAGGCTCTGGAACGACCTGCCCCCCCATTTCAAATTGTCGCCCACCCTCCAAACCTTTAAGTCCCGCCTAAAGACCCACCTCTTTTCCCTCGCTTTCGAGTCAGTCTGAGCTATGTTTTATTGATTGTTATGCTTTTATTGTATGTCCAGAGCCTTTATGTAACATGTAGTCATTATTATGTGTGCCTTTTATCCTTTTATCTTTTCTTATATGTGCCTTTTATCTATTATTGTAATATTATATTTTATTATAATGCTATGTTTGGTGTGAAGCACTTTGGTAAACCCTCTGTTTTTATGATGTGCTATACAAATAAAGTGGGTTGGATTGGATTTGTAATAG
Source organism: Pogonophryne albipinna (assembly GCA_028583405.1). NCBI lineage: Eukaryota > Metazoa > Chordata > Actinopteri > Perciformes > Artedidraconidae > Pogonophryne > Pogonophryne albipinna. The sequence continues at coordinate 2,632,465 of CM053249.1, forward strand.
TTGGTATGCCTTTGAAACCAACGGTGCTAGTGAACTGCGAGCGCCGGAACCTCACAGCGGCGGAGAAACTGTGGAGCGCTTACACCAATAACGCCTCTTAAGCACATAAAGTTGTGTCACATCTGCGCTTCAATGCCATGCAATCTACCCACACTACCTTTGCGATCGACGAATTGGGCACTCCCGATCTACATGATCAATATACAGGGCTTACTTTGTAGACGTTAGAAAAGTCTTAACGAGGCCCACCTGTTGCAAGCTAATTGAACACAGGTGCAAGCATTAGCTGAGGCTGCACCTGCCTTGTTGATTGGCTGCCTGGTGGTAATATGTGTCAGTATTAAAGCCCTGTCTCATGCTTCGTTGACAAGTGCTCTCCACCCGCAGTGAGTTTGATTTTACAGAATGGGAATCCTATGAGCACCTATCACAGCTGTATTGGTTGTCACAGCACCTGCTGATGCTCAAATAGTTGCGGCAAAGAAAGTTATCTCATCTCTTCACATTACCAGCAGTCATGTTCAACAGGATGATAAGCAAGAGAAAAGGCGCTGGTGTTTACCTGGCTGCAGCTGTTATTCTGACGTGTTATTTTGCGCAAACTATAGACTGTTATCGTCTGAAGAAAACAGAAAGACGAGAAGGGAGAAAAGATGCTGATACAACAAATGGGTTCCAAGAGGGGACAATTGTTTTTGGGAGAGCTTTTGAAAAAGGGTCAGGACTTGATTCTCAAGTCACAGACGGAACCAAGAAGTCATCCTCAAACGCTTATGAGGAGGATGAAGGTGATTATCAAGCAGACGCTGCAGGTAAAACTATTTTGATTACGTATTGAAGGGTTTGTTATTTTGCTTGAATTGTTTTGCATCTCTTTAAAGTACAAACGATTTAAAAATATATATTATATTCGCCTTCAGGCTGGATGAGCCCAACACAAGTGGCCAGTCCCAAAGACTCATCATGGAAGAGGATGTCGCCCTCACTGCAGTGTGGTTCGGGCCAGTTGAAGTTCAGAGCGGTGGGATCAGGAGCATCACAATTTGCAGTAGAACAAGGTAAATCAATAGCCATAATATCCTAAATGTAGACTTTATTTATCTCTACCAATGATATAAACACAGAACCTTTTTACCCCACAGGAAATGCACCTCCAATGCCTCTGTCCCAGGTCCCGTCTACCTGTGGCTACAGCATGCAGAGGAACTCACATGCACTTGAAATGTCGGTTCCCTATGATGGCTGCAACATGGTTCAAGAGGTAATGTGACACTGATTTAAAGAGTGAGGAAGCGAGTTTAAAAAAAAACGATGGCTAGTGCTGTGAATTGTTATAGTTATGAATGGTTTAACGAGAGCCAAACAAATAAAATGTTTAATCTGCATCATATTGATCTCAAGCGAAAATGTCTTTTCAGCTTTTCAAATGTCAGTTGTTTTTCGCTTGCTTTCAAATGTACTGATTAACTATGTTTTTTGGATGGGGACCGACATTCAAATATGTTGCATCATGATGATCTATTCAGAAGCTATAGCATGAGATTAATTTTTTGCCTTGTACAGTCGGATTGTAACATTGACAGGTTTGTGTGATTCCTTGCTGTTTCTAATTGTATGTTTTTCTCCCAAAGGGTGGAAGTTATGTACTCCCGATGCGTTGGCAAGGAATTCCATTCTCTCTCTGGTGTTCCAAACCTGCCGCACCTCCTGCTTCCAAAACGACTTTCCCCCATTCCCCTGTACCTCAGATGTCTCAATACCCTCAGATGTCTCAATACCCTCAGATGTCTCAATACCCTCAGATGTCTCAATACCCTCAGATGTCTCAATACCCTCAGATGTCTCAATACCCTCAGATGTCTCAATACCCTCAGATGTCTCAATACCCTCAGATGTCTCAATACCCTCAGATGCCTCAATACCCTCAGATGCCTCAATACCCTCAGATACCTGAGAAAACAACAGCAACGACCACACGGCCTATAATTGCAAAGGCGACTCAGATGTCTCAATACCCTCAGATGTCTCAATACCCTCAGATGTCTCAATACCCTCAGATGTCTCAATACCCTCAGATGCCTCAATACCCTCAGATGCCTGAGAAAACAACAGCAACGACCACACGGCCTATAACTGCAAAGGTGACTCAAATTCCTCAATACCCTCAGATGCCTCAATACCCTCAGATACCTGAGAAAACAACAGCAACGACCACACGGCCTATAACTGCAAAGGCGACTCAGATGCCTCAATACCCTCAGATGCCTCAATACCCTCAGATGCCTCAATACCCTCAGATGCCTGAGAAAACAACAGCAACGACCACACGGCCTATAACTGCAAAGGCGACTCAAATTCCTCAATACCCTCAGATGCCTCAATACCCTGAGATACCTGAGAAAACAACAGCAACGACCACACGGCCTATAACTGCAAAGGCGACTCAGATGTCTAAATACCCTCGGATGCCTCAATACCCTCGGATGCCTCAATACCCTCGGATGCCTCAATACCCTCGGATGCCTCAATACCCTCGGATGCCTCAATACCCTCGGATGCCTCAATACCCTCAGATGCCTCAATACCCTCAGATGCCTCAATACGCTCAGATGCCGTTTCCACAATATATGCCGATGTATCCTCCCTTTAATCCTCTTCATCCTCCCAAATATCCAGCTACAAAGCCAAAACCTACTGCGGCGACAACACCAACTACAACTAAACCAAAGGCTAAAAATCCCTCATCGCAGCTTCCACCATCTATGCCTTACTATCATCTTTACCCTATGACCCCTCCCTATCCCCAATATCCAGCCACTCCAGCTACCACTGTGAAACCAGATCCTCCGCCCACTCCGGCACCCCATTCTCCTTTTCATCCCCATGTTCACTTGCCCATACCAATGCTGCCTCCTTTTCCTCCTCCACGCTACCATACTTAAACAGTTCTAATAAAAGTTTTGAACAGAGACGCTTTATAGTTTGTGCTTTTGTTAACCTACAACTATTGTACCCAATAGACTTTTTATTCCAGGCTCTTCAAGAAGTCTGATTTGGTTTGTGAATGAGTGAATAGTCCATATTGAGAAAATGACATTTAATTTAAACAGAAAAATTGTGCTGACAAATGATTAACTGAAAGTGCACACTTTAAATTCCTACATTTATAAATGTAATTAATGTTTGGCATTTGAAGTGTTGTCATAGTGTGGCTTTGTGTCCACATGGTGGCATCATTGCTCAACCATTTCTTAGGTTTTGAATTGGAACATTTTGTGTTCACACTAGCTTTCCTTGTGTGAACAAGCTTTAAAATGGTTGTTTTTTTTGAAAATGTATTTCAGTCAAAGGTAAAGTTCCATCATGTCCTTTCCTAAAATACGTAACATATGCTATGTGAGGGACGCTGGCTTCACTCATTACATACACCGACTCTGAAATGGAGCATTTACAACATTGGGCAGTTCTGCAAAACATTGAACCTTCAGCATTTGTCTCTTTTTGGTTTTGTAAACAAGCATTACTAAATATTTGGTCAAACACTAGGTCATAAGTGTTCAAACTACACATGTAGATGTTATATTATAAAAGTAGCCTTCATACAACTAAAAATGACTTAACAGGTGAGATCCTTAACTATTCAATTGAAATGTCAACAATGATAGAAGCAAAACCTTTTATCATACAGGGTGTCCTTAACACCTGTGTATTGTTTCTTTAGAATTATGGAACTAACCATGAAACGACATCTCTGGTCCAAGTCAGGCTGGGATACTGATGCATGTTCACCATCCCGTTACCGTCTGATTGACTTTCCTTGATGTGAAGATAAATATTTTGTCTTCTAAATAAGGGAAAGCATTGTTATACATATAATTATTGTGGGTCAATGTAGATTAACAAATCAAAATAGTCAGACTCTTCGCTTGCATTCATTGGTTGTTATCGAAATCAAACCGTATGATATACAAAATTATGAAGAACCAAGAATCGGGGGATATTTTTATTTGAACTCTGAAAGGACTTAATGGACTTTGCATTCTCAAGCATGTGCAAAGTTGTTTGTATGCTTTTGAATAGAACTTGTATACCGCTTCGTGAATAAAGATTTTGGGGAAATAATTCATTTTTCGCGTTTTCCCCTTTCCTGTCAAGTCGGGGAAAATAGCAATGGGGAATGTCTTATATTAAGAATACTTGAGGTGAGAACATCTTTTAAATATAATAGGTTAGCAATTGAGGATGTGTACACATTCTTGGTATATTTCCATGTTTTCTTTCCATTGTCTTTGGATGTACTGCTGTTCTTGTTTTTTATCCACACAACCCTTTAATCTACATTTAAAGTATTGGAGCATTATAGAAAATATGTTTTTCTATTTTATAAGTGGCCAAATTACATCATATGACTTGTATCTAGTATACTGTTATGTAAACAAGATGGTAATTGTTAATAAGCTTATCGTAAAAATAATTTTATATTGAAAGATATTTTCCCTCTTAAGTAGGCTAAGTCAAAGAGAAACCCTGAAATGTGAGCAGAGTTGTGTTACTTCTATGAAATGTTTGGCCATCAACAATTATATGAGCCATGCCCAAATAAATACTGTATTGTTATGTCTCTATCATTCTTGTGACTTCATTTTGCTTCAGCTGCTGCTGGTAGTCCCTAAAACCAAGAAAAAGACCAGGGGAGATCGAGCCTTCTCAGCGGCAGCTCCCAGGCTCTGGAACGACCTGCCCCCCCATTTCAAATTGTCGCCCACCCTCCAAACTTTTAAGTCCCGCCTAAAGACCCACCTCTTTTCCCTCGCTTTCGAGTCAGGCTGAGCTATGTTTTATTGATTGTTATGCTTTTATTGTCTGTCCATAGCCTTTATGTAACGTGTATTCATTATTATGTGCGCCTTTTATCCTTTCTTATATGTGCCTTTTATCTATTATTGTAATATTATATTTTATTATAATGTTATGTTTGGTGTGAAGCACTTTGGTAAACCCTCTGTTTTTATTATGTGCTATACAAATAAAGTGGGTTGGATTGGATTTGTAATAGTTGGTATGCCTTTGAAACCAACGGTGCTAGTGAACTGCGAGCGCCGGAACCTCACAGCGGCAGAGAAACTGTGGAGTCCTTATGTTACGGGTCCCCGATATGAGGACCACAGTAACAGTGATGATACCTGTATGGTGCAGGTGAGACAGAAGTAATGAGGACACGTTGTGTTCAGTTTCCTTCCAGATTACTTCTCCTGAGGTTGTTTTATTACACAAAATCATATAAACATATTCATTATCTTATGCATTTCAGTTTCGACTTACATTCCTCAATAACCATTCACATACCTTTCACTCTGTCTGTATGTTACTCTTTTATGTGATAAACACATGTCAAATTGAATTTCACATTCAATAAAATCTGTTGTACGTTAAATACATTTGTATACAGTATTAACCTGTATATAATACTACTCTTCTTTTACTTTCACTTAAAAGTAGTATTTCATGACCCCTCTAACCTCTCATGTTGACTATTTACCTTCTGCCATTAGCCTAATGGCAGGTCACTAAAATGCATTACTGAAACATATTTAAGTGTAACAAACAACCTTACTGTTTTACCAACAGTAACTAACTTATAACCCTTACAAAGTACATATTTATTACAAATTCACAATCATTATACATGTATGTAAATACTTAGTGTGCGGGAGCCTTCAGATATACTGACAAACTTGTATCCTTACTGCGTCAGATCACGTTGTCCCCAAAATGGCGCCGTACCGGGGAAGCTAGGCTAATACACACACATTATTTAACGGTTTTACACATGTAAACAGCGCTACAAAGTCTTTAACTGTTAGCGGGCCGTTACATATTATTTACGCAAACCTTATGGGGGATTCATTGTGATTTATGCACAGTTTACCAACCTGTATGGTGCAGGTGAGACAGAAGTAATGAGGACACGTTGTGTTCAGTTTCCTTCCAGATTACTTCTGAGGAAACCCCGGGAATGTCCGTCGCTGTAATCGGTACCCCGGAACCATTGAATCGAACACAAACGTTCCGCCTCACTACTTACTGCATCTATCGACCCCGTTAGTGAAATGAAAATAACAGATGTACAAAACAAAGGCATATTCCAACTCCAAACAATAATCATTATTATATCAATGTGGTCACACATCCCAGGGGTGCCACACTTACACCAATAGCGCCTCTTAAGCGCATAAAGGTGCGCCGCATTTGCGCTTCAATGTCATGCAATCTACCCACACTACCTTTGCGATCGACGTATTGGGCACTCCCGATCTACATGATCAATATACAGGGCTTACTTTGTAGACGTTAGACAAGTCTTAACGAGGCCCACCTGTTGCAAGCTAATTGAACACAGGTGCAAGCATTAGCTGAGGCTGCACCTGCCTTGTTGATTGGCTGCCTGGTGGTAATATGTGTCAGTATTAAAAGCCCTGTCTCATGCTTCGTTGCCAAGTGCTCTCCACCCGCAGTGAGTTTGATTTTACAGAATGGGAATCCTATTAGCACCTCTCACAGCTGTAGTATTGGTTGTCACAGCACCTGCTGATGCTCAAATAGTTGCGGCAAAGAAAGTTATCTCATCTCTTCACATTACCAGCAGTCATGTGCAACAGGATGATACGCAAGAGAAAAGGCGCTGGTGTTTACCTGGCTGCAGCTGTTATTCTGACGTGTTATTTTGCGCAAACTATAGACTGTTATCGTCTGAAGAAAACAGAAAGACGAGAAGGGAGAAAAGATGCCGATATAACAAATGGGTTCCAAGAGGGGACAATTGTTTTCGGAAGAGCTTTTGAAAAAGGGTCAGGACTTGATTCTCAAGTCACAGACGGGACCAAGAAGTCATCCTCAAACGCTTATGAGGAGGATGAAGGTGATTATCAAGCAGACGCTGCAGGTAAAAATATTTTGATTACGTATTGAAGGTAGTGTTAATTTCGTTGACTAAAACTATGACGAAATATGTTCGTCAACGACCTTTTTTTCCATGACGAAAACGAGACGATGACGAGACGGCACCGACGGCAGTAAACAATAACTGCAACGAAATCATCATGCAATATCGTTGACGAAAAGTGACGAGACAAAAATGTAGTTTACTAAATAAAAACTATGCCAAAATCTCTCTTTACTTTCGTTGGCGAAAAATTAGGAGACGAAATATTATCAAAGATAACGTTACATTTCTGATCAGTCAGTTTTTCTCCCAGCAGTTCCATTTCCGGTGCTGCGGCAGGGCAGCAGCTGTGTGTCTGTGCTGCGCGTGGCGGTGGATTTGAATTACACCGGGCAGCGGCACACTGTGAACTGTCAGGAAGACTCGGGTCTAACTCATGGTCTAACTAACCTTATTTAACAGAAAATAAAATGGCAACAACAGAGCTTGCAAGCAGTGGTCGCACTCGCGTTAACCGAATTACCCCCCCCTGTCAGCGTGAGTGAGTGATAAATTGTGTACTCGACGGGTAATAATGGATTATGACGGAGATCAGTGGCGGATTTAGGATTGTAGGAGATCCGGGGCTTAGCCCGGGAGTTGTTGGGGGGGGGATACAGTGCTATTTTGTATAAGTGGGGGGTGGACCGAACATCCTTTAGGGGGGGGTCGTCGCCTCCTCTGGGGGGGTCCGGGGGCATGCTCCCCCGGGAAGATTTGTTTTTAAATATTGAAGTTGAAAGCATCAATCTGGTGCACTTTGAGAGCAACATTAACCCTACCTTAATAACACCTTAAAGTGGACAAAAGGCACTGGAGAACACTCATTAACACCCTTTAATGAAGCAAACTAATGCCTTAACTCACTCAAACAGTCGTTTACTTATTAAGGTGAAACGAATGTGCGTAGAGTTTTAAAGGATGCGGATAGTCTCACCTTGATTCTGGCGCATTGCTTATCGTTTTATAGATCTATTCTCATACACCAACTTTGTTTGTGACGTAAAAAATGTGTAAGAGTCACGTTTCTGAATCGGACACTCTGATGCAGTCACAGCCAATCGGAGTCTGATTCAGAGGGTTGCCGGTCAGTTCCGTTGTTATGTGTACTGAAACGAGAGCCGGTATAATTCCACGCGCGAAAACAAAATAAAAAATGGAATACGTTATTTTAGTGTCTTAAAAGTAGACTGAGGTATGAAGGGGTAACGTTACATCTTAGGATAATTTTTAGTCATGTTCTGTATACATACTAACATATAAGCGTATACTTAGTGTGGTTACTCCATGTTTACTAGCTATAACATTAATGTTACATCACTCTTTTTCACTAATTACTCAGTCAGCCAGAGTGCAGATATCACCATTAGATTCACAAACCTGAAACATCATCCATTTCTTCACTGCTGGTGATGACATTGTCGTCAGCTGCTGATACTGCTGCTGCTGCAGCTTGTGGCGCCTGCTTCAATAACAATAACTTTCTAATATCCATAACTGTATAGGCTATTAGCTTAAAACTCGTCAGGCACTAGGGAGGATCACTTCTACTTCAGGGCAGGCTACGCAGTACGCAGGCTAATGTCCCGCAGCGGATGCCTCTCTGGTGGACTCCGGTACTGCACATTACTCCCGAGACGTTTTTTTTTTTTTAAGTGAAACATCCGGGGCTTTTCAGAAAACATCCGGGGCTTGAGCCCAAGTAGCCACCCCCTAGCGCCGCCACTGACGGAGATGTTACAATCCTGTCCGTCAAAATGACTGACAACGAAAAAATCTAAAGCCACCACTGCTTGGGAGAAAGAAACAACGTGATATTTGGGCCCATTTTCGCTACAATGAGGCGGAGAAAAAAAGCGAATGCATTGTTTTATCAGAAGGGAAGCAATGTGGCCATAACATAGCTGGTAAAAACACCACAAACCTGACCAGATACTCTCTGCAAAGTTGCTTTCTTAATCATTCAACCTGTGTTTTTCATCAAATAAGGACAAGATCTAATCTCATTTATATATAATAAAATGACAAATTATTGGTTTTGGCTAGACTAGTTTGACTGAAATGTTCTATATAATCTGATGACTAAAAAAGACTCAACAGTTTTCATTGACAAAAAGTAGACTAAAATAATTAGTTTTCTTTGACTAAAATATGACTAAAATGCTCAGACTTTTAGTCGACTAAATCTTGACTAAAATAATTACTGTTTTAGTCGACTAAAATAAGACTAAATTGAAGGGTTTGTTATTTTGCTTGAATTGTTTTGCATCTCTTTAAAGTAAAAACTATTTAAAAATATGTATTATATTCGCCTTCAGGCTGGATGAGCCCAACACAAGTGGCAAGTCCCAAAGACTCGTCATGGATGAGCATGTCGCCCTCACTGCAGTGTGGTTCGGGCCAGTTGAAGTTCAGAGCGGTGGGATCAGGAGCATCACAATTTTCAGTAGAACAAGGTAAATCAATAGCCATAATATCCTAAATGTAGACTTGATTTATCTCTACCAATGATATAAACACTGAACCTTTTTACCCCACAGGAAATGCACCTCCAATGCCTCTGTCCCAGGTCCCGTCTACCTGTGGCTACAGCATGCAGAGGAACTCACATGCACTTGTCATGTTGGTTCCCTATGATGGCTGCAACATGGTTCAAGAGGTAATGTGAAACTGATTTAAAGAGTGAGGAAGTGAGTTTAAAAAAATGATGGTAGTGCTGTGAATTGTTATAGTTATGAATGGTTTAACGAGAGCCAAACAAATAAAATGTTTAATCTGCATCATATTGATCTCAAGCGAAAAATGTCTTTTCAGCTTTTCAAATGTCGAGTTGTTTTTCGCTTGCTTTCAAATGTACTGATTAACGACGTTTTTTGGATGGGGACCGACATTCAAATATGTTGCATCATGATGATCTATTCAGAAGCTATAGCATGAGATTAATCTTTGCCTTGTACAGTCGGATTGTAACATTGACAGGTTTGTGTGATTCCTTGCTGTTTCTAATTGTATGTTTTTCTCCCAAAGGGTGGAAGTTATGTACTCCCGATGCGTTGGCAAGGAATTCCAGTATCTCTCTGGTGTTCCAAACCTGCCTCACCTCCTGCCTCACCTCCTGCCTCACCTCCTGCCTCACCTACTGCCGCACCTCCTGCTTCCAAAACAACTTCCCCCAATTCCCCTGTATCTCAGATGCCCCAATACCCTCAGATGCCCCAATACCCTCAGATGCCCCGACACCCTCAGATGCCCCGACACCCTCAGATGCCCCAACACCCTCAGATGCCCCAGCACCCTCAGATGCCCCGAGATGCCTCAGATGCCTCAGATGCCCCAACACCCTCAATTCCCCGAGATGCCTCAGATGCCTCAGAATCATCAACACCCTCAATTCCCCGAGATGCCTCAGATGCCTCAGAGGCATCAACACCCTCAATTCCCCGAGATGCCTCAGAAGCATCAACACCCTCAATTCCCTGAGATGCCTCAGATGCCTCAGAAGCATCAACACCCTCAATTCCCTGAGATGCCTCAGATGCCTCAGAAGCATCAACACCCTCAATTCCCTGAGATGCCTCAGATGCCTCAGAAGCATCAACACCCTCAATTCCCTGAGATGCCTCAGAAGCATCAACACCCTCAATTCCCTGAGATGCCTCAGAAGCATCAACACCCTCAATTCCCTGAGATGCCTCAGAAGCATCAACACCCTCAATTCCCTGAGATGCCTCAGATGCCTCAGATGCCCCAACACCCTCAATTCCCCGAGATGCCTCAGAAGCATCAACACCCTCAATTCCCCGAGATGCCTCAGATGCCTCAGAAGCATCAACACCCTCAATTCCCCGAGATGCCTCAGATGCCTCAGAAGCATCAACACCCTCAATTCCCTGAGATGCCTCAGATGCCTCAGAAGCATCAACACCCTCAATTCCCTGAGATGCCTCAGAAGCATCAACACCCTCAATTCCCTGAGATGCCTCAGATGCCTCAGAAGCATCAACACCCTCAATTCCCTGAGATGCCTCAGATGCCTCAGAAGCATCAACACCCTCAATTCCCTGAGATGCCTCAGATGCCTCAGAAGCATCAACACCCTCAATTCCCTGAGATGCCTCAGATGCCTCAGAAGCATCAACACCCTCAATTCCCTGAGATGCCTCAGATGCCTCAGAAGCATCAACACCCTCAATTCCCTGAGATGCCTCAGATGCCTCAGAAGCATCAACACCCTCAATTCCCTGAGATGCCTCAGATGCCTCAAACCCTCAATTCCCTCAGATGCCTCAAAACCCTCAGATGCCCCAACACCCTGAGATGCCTCAGATGCCTCAAAACCCCCAACACCCTCAGATGCCCCAACACCCTCAGATGCTCAGATGCCCCAACACCCTCAGATGCTCAGATGCCCCAACACCCTCAGATGCTCAGATGCCCCAACACCCTCAGATGCTCAGATGCCCCAACACCCTCAGATGCTCAGATGCCCCAACACCCTCGGATGCCCCAACACCCTCGGATGCCCCAACACCCTCGGATGCCCCAACACCCTGAGATGCCCCAACACCCTGGGATGCCCCAACACCCTGAGATGCCCCAACACCCTGAGATGCCCCAACACCCTGAGATGCCCCAACACCCTGAGATGCCCCAACACCCTGAGATGCCCCAACACCCTGAGATGCCCCAACACCCTGAGATGCCCCAACACCCTGAGATGCCCCAACACCCTGAGATGCCCCAACACCCTGAGATGCCCCAACACCCTGAGATGCCCCAACACCCTGAGATGCCCCAACACCCTGAGATGCCCCAACACCCTGGGATGCCCCAACACCCTGGGATGCCCCAACACCCTGGGAAGCCCCAACACCCTGGGAAGCCCCAACACCCTGGGAAGCCCCAACACCCTGGGAAGCCCCAACACCCTGGGAAGCCCCAACACCCTGGGAAGCCCCAACACCCTGGGAAGCCCCAACACCCTGGGAAGCCCCAACACCCTGGGAAGCCCCAACACCCTGGGAAGCCCCAACACCCTCGATTCCCTCGGAAGCCCCAACACCCTAGATTCCTAAAAACCCTCAGCTGCCTCAATTCCCTGAGATTCCTCAAAACCCTCAGATTCTTCAAAACCCTAAGATGCCTGAGGCAACGACCACACTGCCTACAACTGCAAAGGCGACTGAAATTCCTGCACTGCCTCTGATGCCTCACTACGCTCTGATGCCTCACTACGCTCTGATGCCTCACTACGCTCTGATGCCTCACTACGCTCTGATGCCTCAATACCATCTCATGCGTCAATACCCTAAGATGCCGGAGACAACAACAGCAACGACCAAACAGCCTACAACTGTAAAGGCGACTCAAATTCCTGCACTGCCTCAGATGCCCCCACACCCTCAGACGCCCCCACACCCTCAGACGCCCCCACACCCTCAGACGCCCCCACACCCTCAGACGCCCCCACACCCTCAGACGCCCCCACACCCTCAGACGCCCCCACACCCTCTGACGCCCCCACACCCTCTGACGCCCCCACACCCTCTGACGCCCCCACACCCTCTGACGCCCCCACACCCTCTGACGCCCCCACACCCTCAGACGCCCGAGATGCCCCAACACCCTGAGATGCCCCAACACCCTGAGATGCCCCAACACCCTGAGATGCCCCAACACCCTCAGATTCCTCAAAATTCCTCAAAACCCTAAGATGCCCGAGGCAACGACCACACTGCCTACAACTGCAAAGGCGACTCAAATTCCTGCACTGCCTCAGATGCCTCACTACGCTCTGATGCCTCGATACGCTCTAATGCCTCAATACGCTCTGATGGCTCAATACCATCTGATGTGTCAATACCCTAAGATGCCAGAGACAACAACAGCAACGACCAAACAGCCTACAACTGCAAAGGCGACACAAATTCCTGCACTGCCTCAGATGCCTCGAAACCCTCAGATGCCTCAATACGCTCAGATGCCGTTTCCACAATATATGCTGATGTATCCTCCCTTTAATCCTCTTTATCCTCCCAAATATCCAGCTACAAAGCCAAAACCTACTGCAGCGACAACACCAACTACAACTAAACCAAAGGCTAAAAATTCCTCATCGCAGCTTCCACCAGCTATGCCTTACTATCATCTTTACCCTATGACCCCTCCCTATCCCCAATATCCAGCCGCTCCAGCTACCACTGTGAAACCAGATCCCCCGCCCACTCCGGCACCCCATTCTCCTTTTCATCCCCATGTTCACTTGCCCATACCAATGCTGCCTCCTTTTCCTCCTCCACGCTACCATACTTAAACAGTTCTAATAAAAGTTTTGAACAGAGACGCTTTATAGTTTGTGCTTTCGTTAACCTTCAACTACCCAAGAGACTTTTTATTCCAGGCTCTTCAAGAAGTCTCATTTGGTTTGTGAATGAGTGAACGGTCCATATTGAGAAAATGACATTTAACTTAAACGGAAAAATTGTGCTGACAAATGATTAACTGAAAGTGCACACTTTAAATACCTACATTTATAAATGTAATTAATGTTTGGCATTTGAAGTGTTGTCATAGTGTGGCTTTGTGTCCACATGGTGGCATCATTGCTCAACCATTTCTTAGTAGGTTTTGAATTGGAACATTTTGTGTTCACACTAGCTTTCCTTGTGTGAACAAGCTTTAAAATGGTTGTTTTAAAAAAAAAAAAACGTATTTCAGTCAAAGGTAAAGTTCCATCATGTCCTTTCCTAAAATACGTAACATATGCTGTGTGAGGGACGCTGGCTTCACTCATTACATACACCGACTCTGAAATGGAGCATTTACAACTTTGGGCAGTTCTGCAAAACATTGAAACTTCAGCATTTGTCTCTTTTTGGTTTTGTAAATGCCCAGCATTACTAAATATTTGGTCAAACACTAGGTCATAAGTGTTCAAACTACACATGTAGATGTTATATTATAAAAGTAGCCTTCATACAACTAAAAATGACTTAACAGGTGAGATCCTTAACTATTCAAGTGAAATGTCAACAATGATAGAAGCAAAACCTTTTATCCTACACCTGTGTATTGTTTCTTTCAAATTATGGAACTAACCATGAAACGACATCTCTGGTCCAAGTCAGGCTGGGATACTGATGCATGTTCACCATCCCGTTACCGTCTGATTGACTTTCCTTGATGTGAAGATAAATATGTTGTCTTCTAAATAAGGGAAAGCATTGTGAAACATGTAATTATTGTGGGTCAATGTAGATTAACAAATCAAAATAGTCAGACTCTTCGCTTGCATTCATTGGTTTGTTATCTAAATCAAACCGTATGATATACAAAATTATGAAGAACCAAGAATCGGGGGATATTTTTATTTGAACTCTGAAAGGACTTAATGGACTTTGCATTCTCAAGCTTGTGCAAAGTTGTTTGTATACTTGAATACAACTTGTATACCGCTTCGTGAATAAAGATTTGGGGGAAATAATTCATTTTTCGCGTTTTCCCCTTTCCTGTCAAGTCGGGGAAAATAGCAATGGGGAATGTCTTATATTAAGAATACTTGAGGTGAGAACATCTTCTAAATATAAAAGGTTAGCAATTGAGGATGTGTACACATTCTTGGTATATTTCCATGTTTTCTTTCTATTGTCTTTGGATGTACTGCTGTTCTTGTTTTTTATCCACACAACCCTTTAATCTACATTTCAAGTATTGGAGCATTATAGAAAATATGTTTTTGTATTTTATAAGTGGCCTAATTACATCATATGACTTGTATCTAGTATACTGTTATGTAAACAAGATGGTAATTGTTAATAAGCTTATTGTAAAAATACTTTTATATTGAAAGATATTTTCCAAAGAGAAAGGAGAGTCAAAGAGAAACCCTGAAATGTGAGCAGAGTTGTGTTACTTCTATGAAATGTTTGACCATCAACAATTATATTAGCCATGCCCAAATAAATACTGTATTGTTATGTCTCTGTCATTCTTGTGACTTCATTTTGCTTCAGCTGCTGCTGGTAGTCCCTAAAACCAAGAAAAAGACCAGGGGAGATCGAGCCTTCTCAGCGGTAGCCCCCAGGCTCTGGAACGACCTGCCCCCCCATTTCAAATTGTCGCCCACCCTCCAAACTTTTAAGTTCCGCCTAAAGACCCACCCTCACTTTCGAGTCAGTCTGTTTTATTGATTGTTATGCTTTTATTGTCTGTCCATAGCCTTTTTGTAACGTGTATTCATTATTATGTGTGCCTTTTATCCTTTTATCTTTTCTTATATGTGCCTTTTATCTATTATTGTAATATTATATTTTATTATAATGTTATGTTTGGTGTGAAGCACTTTGGTAAACCCTCTGTTTTTATTATGTGCTATACAAATAAAGTGGGTTGGATTGGATTTGAAACTGTGGAGCGCTTACACCAATAGCGCCTCTTAAGCGCATAAAGGTGCGCCGCATTTGCGCTTCGATGCCATGCAATCTACCCACACTACCTTTGCGATCGACGTATTGGGCACCCCCGATCTACATGATCAATATACAGGGCTTACTTTGTAGACGTTAGACAAGTCTTAACGAGGCCCACCTGTTGCAAGCTAATTGAACACAGGTGCAAGCATTAGCTGAGGCTGCACCTGCCTTGTTGATTGGCTGCCTGGTGGTAATATGTGTCAGTATTAAAAGCCCTGTCTCATGCTTCGTTGCCAAGTGCTCTCCACCCGCAGTGAGTTTGATTTTACAGAATGGGAATCCTATGAGCACCTATCACAGCTGGAGTATTGGTTGTCACAGCACCTGCTGATGCTCAAATAGTTGCGGCAAAGAAAGTTATCTCTTCACATTACCAGCAGTCATGTGCAACAGGATGAGACGCAAGAGAAAAGGCGCTGGTGTTTACCTGGCTGCAGCTGTTATTCTGACGTGTTATTTTGCGCAAACTATAGACTGTTATCGTCTGAAGAAAACAGAAAGACGAGAAGGGAGAAAAGATGCCGATACAACAAATGGGTTCCAAGAGGGGACAATTGTTTTCGGGAGAGCTTTTGAAAAAGGGTCAGGACTTGATTCTTAAGTCACAGACGGGACCAAGAAGTCATCCTCAAACGCTTATGAGGAGGATGAAGGTGATTATCAAGCAGACGCTGCAGGTAAACATATTTTGATTACGTATTGAAGGGTTTGTTATTTTGCTTGAATTGTTTTGCATCTCTTTAAAGTACAAACTATTGAAAAAAATATATATATTATATTCGCCTTCAGGCTGGATGAGCCCAACACAAGTGGCCAGTCCCAAAGACTCATCATGGAAGAGCATGTCGCCCTCACTGCAGTGTGGTTCGGGCCAGTTGAAGTTCAGAGCGGTGGGATCAGGAGCATCACAATTTTCAGTAGAACAAGGTAAATCAATAGCCATAATATCCTAAATGTAGACTTGATTTATCTCTACCAATGATATAAACACAGAACCTTTTTACCCCACAGGAAATGCACCTACAATGCCTCTGTCCCAGGTCCCGTCTACCTGTGGCTACAGCATGCAGAGGAACTCCCATGCACTTGTCATGTTGGTTCCCTATGATGGCTGCAACATGGTTCAAGAGGTAATGTGAAACTGATTTAAAGAGTGAGGAAGTGAGTTTAAAAAAAAACGATGGCTAGTGCTGTGAATTGTTATAGTTATGAATGGTTTAACGAGAGCCAACTAAATAAAATGTTTAATCTGCATCATATTGATCTCAAGCAAAAATGTGTTTTCAGCTTTTCAAATGAGAGTTGTTTTTTGCTTGCTTTCAAATGTACTGATTAACTATGTTTTTTGGATGGGGACCGACATTCAAATATGTTGCATCATGATGATCTATTCAGAAGCTATAGCATGAGATTAATCTTTGCCTTGTACAGTCGGATTGTAACATTGACAGGTTTGTGTGATTCCTTGCTGTTTCTGATTGTATGTTTTTCTCCCAAAGGGTGGAAGTTATGTACTCCCGATGCGTTGGCAAGGAATTCCATTATCTCTCTGGTGTTCCAAACCTGCCTCACCTCCTGCCTCACCTCCTGCCTCACCTCCTGCCTCACCTCCTGCCTCACCTCCTGCCGCACCTCCTGCCGCACCTCCTGCTTCCCCCAATTCCCCTGTAGCTCAGAAGCCTCAAAACCCTCAGATGCCCCAACACCCTGAGATGCCTCAGAAGCCTCAGATGCCTCAATACCCTGAGATGCCCCAGAAGCCCCAACACCCCCAGAAGCCCCAACACCCCCAGAAGCCCCAACACCCCCAGAAGCCCCAACACCCCCAGAAGCCCCAACACCCCCAGAAGCCCCAACACCCCAGAAGCCCCAACACCCCCAGAAGCCCCAACACCCCCAGAAGCCCCAACACCCCCAGAAGCCCCAACACCCCCAGAAGCCCCAACACCCCCAGAAGCCCCAACACCCCCAGAAGCCCCAACACCCCCAGAAGCCCCAACACCCCCAGAAGCCCCAACACCCCCAGATGCCCCAACACCCTCAGATGCCCCAACACCTCAGATGCCCCAACACCCTCAGATGCCCCAACACCCTCAGATGCCCCAACACCCTCAGATGCCCCAACACCCTCAGATGCCCCAACACCCTCAGATGCCCCAACACCCTCAGATGCCCCAACACCCTCAGATGCCCAACACCCTCAGATGCCCCAACACCCTCAGATGCCCCAACACCCTCAGATGCCCCAACACCCTCAGATGCCCCAACACCCTCAGATGCCCCAACACCCAGAGATCCCTCAGATGCCCCAACACCCAGAGATCCCTCAGATGCCCCAACACCCAGAGATCCCTCAGATGCCCCAACACCCTCAATACTCTGAGATGCCTCAGATGCCTCAGAAGCCTCAGAAGCCTCAGATGCCTCAGAAGCCTCAGAAGCCTCAGATGCCTCAGAAGCCTCAGATGCCTCAGAAGCCTCAGATGCCTCAGAAGCCTCAGATGCCTCAGAAGCCTCAAAACCCTCAATACTCTGAGATGCCCCAACACCCTGAGATGCCCCAACACCCTCAGATGCCCCAACACCCGCAATACTCTGAGATGCCCCAACACCCTGAGATGCCCCAACACCCTGAGATGCCCCAACACCCTGAGATGCCCCAACACCCTGAGATGCCCCAACACCCTCAATACTCTGAGATGCCTCAGAAGCCTCAGATGCCCCAACACCCTCAGATGCCCCAACACCCGCAATACTCTGAGATGCCTCAGATGCCCCAACACCCTCAGATGCCCCAACACCCTCAGATGCCCCAACACCCTCAGATGCCCCAACACCCTCAATACTCTGAGATGCCTCAGATTCTTGAGAAGCCCCAACACCCTGAGATGCCTCAGAAGCCTCCGATGCCCCAACACCATCAGATGCCTCAACACCCTCAATACTCTGAGATCCCTCAGATGCCCCAACACCCAGAGATCCCTCAGATGCCCCAACACCCAGAGATCCCTCAGATGCCCCAACACCCAGAGATCCCTCAGATGCCCCAACACCCTCAGATGCCCCAATACTCTCAATACCCTCAGAAGCCTCAATACCCTGAGATTCCTAAAAACCCTCAGATGCCTCAAAACCCTAAGATGCCCGAGGCAACGACCACACTGCCTACAACTGCAAAGGCGACTCAAATTCCTGCACTGCCTCAGATTCCTCACTACGCTCTGATGCCTCAATACGCTCTGATGCCTCAATATGCTCTAATGCCTCAATACCATCTGATGCGTCAATACCCTAAGATGCCGGAGACAACAACAGCAACGACCAAACAGCCTACAACTGCAAAGGCGACTCAAATTCCTGCACTGCCTCAGATGCCTCGAAACCCTCAGATGCCTCGAAACCCTCAGATGCCTCAATACGCTCAGATGCCGTTTCCACAATATATGCTGATGTATCCTCCCTTTAATCCTCTTTATCCTCCCAAATATCTAGCTACAAAACCTACTGCGGCGACAACACCAACTACAACTAAACCAAAGGCTAAAAATCCCTCATCGCAGCTTCCACCATCTATGCCTTACTATCATCTTTACCCTATGACCTCTCCCTATCCCCAATATCCAACCACTCCAGCTAACACTGTGAAACCAGATCCCCCGCCCACTCCGGCACCCCATTCTCCTTTTCATCCCCATGTTCACTTGCCCATACCAATGCTGCCTCCTTTTCCTCCTCCACGCTACCTTACTTAAACAGTTCTAATAAAAGTTTTGAACAGAGACGCTTTATAGTTTGTGATTTTGTTAACCTTCAACTACCCAAGAGACTTTTTATTCCAGGCTCTTCAAGAAGTCTAATTTGGTTTGTGAATGAGTGAACAGTCGATATTGAGAAAATCACATTTAACTTAAACGGAAAAATTGTGCTGACAAATGATTAACTGAAAGTGCACACTTTAAATGCCTACATTTATAAATGTAATTAATGTTTGGCATTTGAAGTGTTGTCATAGTGTGGCTTTGTGTCCACATGGTGGCATCATTGCTCAACCATTTCTTAGTAGGTTTTGAATTGGAACATTTTGTGTTCACACTAGCTTTCCTTGTGTGAACAAGCTTTAAAATGGTTGTTTTTTTAAAAACGTATTTCAGTCAAAGGTAAAGTTCCATCATGTCCTTTCCTAAAATACGTAACATATGCTGTGTGAGGGACGCTGGCTTCACTCATTACATACACCACCTCTGAAATGGAGCATTTACAACTTTGGGCAGTTCTGCAAAACATTGAACCTTCAGCATTTGTCTCTTTTTGCTTTTGTAAACAAGCATTACTAAATATTTGGTCAAACACTAGGTCATAAGTGTTCAAACTACACATGTAGATGTTATATTATAAAAGTAGCCTTCATACAACTAAAAATGACTTGACAGGTGAGATCCTTAACTATTCAAGTGAAATGTCAACAATGATAGAAGCAAAACCTTTTATCCTACAGGTTGTCCTTAACACCTGTGTATTGTTTCTTTCAAATTATGGAACTAACCATGAAACGACATCTCTGGTCCAAGTCAGGCTGGGATACTGATGCATGTTCACCATCCCGTTACCGTCTGACTGACTTTCCTTGATGTGAAGATAGATATTTTGTCTTCTAAATAAGGGAAAGCATTGTTATACATATAATTATTGTGGGTCAATGTAGATTAACAAATCAAAATAGTCAGACTCTTCGCTTGCATTCATTGGTTTGTTATTGAAATCAAACCGTATGATATACAAAATTATGAAGAACCAAGAATCGGGGGATATTTTTATTTGAACTCTGAAAGGACTTAATGGACTTTGCATTCTCAAGCTTGTGCAAAGTTGTTTGTATACTTGAATACAACTTGTATACCGCTTCGTGAATAAAGATTTTGGGGAATTAATTCATTTTTCGCGTTTTCCCCTTTCCTGTCAAGTCGGGGAAAATAACAATGTGGAATGTCTTCTATTAAGAATACTTGAGGGGAGAACATCTTTTAAATATAATAGGTTAGCAATTGAGGATGTGTACACATTCTTGGTATATTTCCATGTTTTCTTTCCATTGTCTTTGGATGTACTGCTGTTCTTGTTTTTTAACCACACAACCCTTTAATCTACATTTAAAGTATTGGAGCATTATAGAAAATATGTTTTTCTATTTTATAAGTGGCCTAATTACATCATATGACTTGTATCTAGTATACTGTTATGTAAACATGATAGTAATTGTTAATAAGCTTATTGTAAAAATACTTTTATATTGAAAGATATTTTCCCTCTTAAGTAGGCTAAGTCAAAGAGAAACCCTGAAATGTGAGCAGAGTTGTGTTACTTCTATGAAATGTTTGGCCATCAACAATTATATTAGCCATGCCCAAATAAATACTGTATTGTTATGTCTCCATCATTCTTGTGACTTCATTTTGCTTCAGCTGCTGCTGGTAGTCCCTAAAACCAAGAAAAAGACCAGGGGAGATCGAGCCTTCTCAGCGGTAGCCCCCAGGCTCTGGAACGACCTGCCCCCCCATTTCAAATTGTCGCCCACCCTCCAAACTTTTAAGTCCCGCCTAAAGACCCACCCTCACTTTCGAGTCAGTCTGAGCTATGTTTTATTGATTGTTATGCTTTTATTGTATGTCCATAGCCTTTATGTAACGTGTATTCATTATTATGTGTGCCTTTTATCCTTTTATCTTTTCTTATATGTGCCTTTTATCTATTATTGTAATATTATATTGTATTATAATGTTATGTTTGGTGTGAAGCACTTTGGTAAACCCTCTGTTTTTATTATGTGCTAAACAAATAAAGTGGGTTGGATTGGATTTGTAATAGTTGGTATGCCTTTGAAACCAACGGTGCTAGTGAACTGCGAGCGCCGGAACCTCACAGCGGCGGAGAAACTGTGGAGCGCTTACACCAATAGCGCCTCTTAAGCGCATAAAGGTGCGCCGCATTTGCGCTTCGATGCCATGCAATCTACCCACACTACCTTTGTGATCGACGTATTGGGCACCCCCGATCTACATGATCAATATACAGGGCTTACTTTGTAGACGTTAGACAAGTCTTAACGAGGCCCACCTGTTGCAAGCTAATTGAACACAGGTGCAAGCATTAGCTGAGGCTGCACCTGCCTTGTTGATTGGCTGCCTGGTGGTAATATGTGTCAGTATTAAAAGCCCTGTCTCATGATTCATTGCCAAGTGCTCTCCACCCGCAGTGAGTTTGATTTTACAGAATGGGAATCCTATGAACACCTATCACAGCTGGAGTATTGTTTGTCACAGCACCTGCTGATGCTCAAATAGTTGCGGCAAAGAAAGTTATCTCTTCACATTACCAACAGTCATGTGCAACGGGATGAGACGCAAGAGAAAAGGCGCTGGTGTTTACCTGGCTGCAGCTGTTATTCTGACGTGTTATTTTGCGCAAACTATAGACTGTTATCGTCTGAAGAAAACAGAAAGACGAGAAGGGAGAAAAGATGCCGATACAACAAATGGGTTCCAAGAGGGGACAATTGTTTTCGGGAGAGCTTTTGAAAAAGGGTCAGGACTTGATTCTCAAGTCACAGACGGGACCAAGAAGTCATCCTCAAACGCTTATGAGGAGGATGAAGGTGATTATCAAGCAGACTCTGCAGGTAAACATATTTTGATTACGTATTGAAGGGTTTGTTATTTTGCTTGAATTGTTTTGCATCTCTTTAAAGTACAAACTATTGAAAAAAATATATATATTATATTCGCCTTCAGGCTGGATGAGCCCAACACAAGTGGCCAGTCCCAAAGACTCATCATGGAAGAGCATGTCGCCCTCACTGCAGTGTGGTTCGGGCCAGTTGAAGTTCAGAGCGGTGGGATCAGGAGCATCACAATTTTCAGTAGAACAAGGTAAATCAATAGCCATAATATCCTAAATGTAGACTTGATTTATCTCTCCCAATGATATAAACACTGAACCTTTTTACCCCACAGGAAATGCACCTCCAATGCCTCTGTCCCAGGTCCCGTCTACCTGTGGCTACAGCATGCAGAGGAACTCGCATGCACTTGTCATGTTGGTTCCCTATGATGGCTGCAACATGGTTCAAGAGGTAATGTGAAACTGACTTAAAGAGTGAGGAAGTGAGTTTAAAAAAAAACGATGGCTAGTGCTGTGAATTGTTATAGTTATGAATGGTTTAACGAGAGCCAACTAAATTAAATTTTTAATCTGCATCATATTGATCTCAAGCAAAAATGTGTTTTCAGCTTTTCAAATGAGAGTTGTTTTTTGCTTGCTTTTCAAATGTACCGATTAACTGTTTTTTGGATGGGGACCGACATTCAAATATGTTGCATCATGATGATCTATTCAGAAGATATAGCATGAGATTAATCTTTTGCCTTGTACAGTCGGATTGTAACATTGACCGGTTTGTGTGATTCCTTGCTGTTTCTAATTGTATGTTTTTCTCCCAAAGGGTGGAAGTTATGTACTCCCGATGCGTTGGCAAGGAAGTCCAGTATCTCTCTGGTGTTCCAAACCTGCCTCACCTCCTGCCGCACCTCCTGCCGCACCTCCTGCCGCACCTCCTGCCGCACCTCCTGCTTCCCCCAATTCCCCTGTAGCTCAGAAGCCTCAGATGCCCCAACACCCCCAGAAGCCCCAACACCCCCAGAAGCCCCAACACCCCCAGAAGCCCCAACACCCCCAGAAGCCCCAACACCCCCAGAAGCCCCAACACCCCCAGAAGCCCCAACACCCCCAGAAGCCCCAACACCCCCAGAAGCCCCAACACCCCCAGAAGCCCCAACACCCCCAGAAGCCCCAACACCCCCAGAAGCCCCAAAACCCTGAGATGCGTGAGATGCCTCAATACACTCGGATGCCTCAACACACTCGGATGCCTCAACACACTCGGATGCCCCAACACACTCGGATGCCCCAACACCCTGAGATGCCCCAACACCCTGAGATGCCCCAGATGCCCCAACACCCTCAATACTCTGAGATGCCCCAACACCCTCAGATGCCCCAACACCCTCAGATGCCCCAACACCCTCAGATGCCCCAACACCCTCAGATGCCTCAACACCCTCAGATGCCCCAACACCCTCAGATGCCCCAACACCCTAAAACCCCTCAGATGTTCGAGGCAACGACCACACTGCCTACAACTGCAAAGGCGACTCAAATTCCTGCACTGCCTCAGATGCCTCACTACGCTCTGATGCCCCAACACCCTCAGATGCCCCAACACCCTCAACACCCTCAGATGCCCCAACACCCTCAACACCCCCAACACCCTCAACACCCTCAACACCCCCAACACCCTCAACACCCCCAGATGCCCCAACACCCTCAACACCCTCAGATGCCCCAACACCCCCGACACCCTCTGATGCCCCGACACCCTCTGATGCCCCGACACCCTCTGATGCCCCGACACCCTCTGATGCCCCGACACCCTCTGATGCCCCGACACCCTCAGATGCCCCGACACCCTCAGATGCCCCGACACCCTCAGATGCCCCGACACCCTGAGATGCCCCGACACCCTGAGATGCCCCGACACCCTGAGATGCCCCAACACCCTGAGATCCCTCAGATGCCCCAACACCCAGAGATCCCTCAGATGCCCCAACACCCAGAGATCCCTCAGATGCCCCAACACCCTCAATACTCTGAGATGCCTCAGATTCCTGAGATGCCCCAACACCCTGAGATGCCTCAGCACCCTCAATACTCTGAGATGCCTCAGATGCCTCAACACCCTCAATACTCTGAGAACCCTCAGATGCCCCAAAACCCTCAGATGCCCCAACACCCTGAGATGCCCCAACGCCCTGAGATGCCCCAACACTCTGAGATGCCTCAGATGCCTCAGAAGCCTCAGATGCCCCAACACTCTCAATACCCTCAGAAGCCTCAATACC
Source organism: Pogonophryne albipinna (assembly GCA_028583405.1). Taxonomy (NCBI): domain Eukaryota; kingdom Metazoa; phylum Chordata; class Actinopteri; order Perciformes; family Artedidraconidae; genus Pogonophryne; species Pogonophryne albipinna. The sequence continues at coordinate 2,656,869 of CM053249.1, forward strand.
CTGAGATTCCTAAAAACCCTCCGATGCCTCAGAAGCCCCAACACCCTCAGATGCCCCAACACCCTCAGATGCCCCAACACCCTCAGATGCCCCAACACCCTCAGATGCCCCAACACCCTCAGATGCCCCAATACTCTCAACACCCTCAGATGCCCCAATACTCTCAATACCCTCAGAAGCCTCAATACCCTGAGATTCCTCAAAACCATCAGATTCTTCAAAACCCTAAGATGCCCAAGGCAACGACCACACTGCCTACAACTGCAAAGGTGACTCAAATTCCTGCACGGCCTCAGATTCCTCACTACGCTCTGATGCCTCAATACGCTCTGATGCCTCAATACGCTCTGATGCCTCAATACCATCTGATGCGTCAATACCCTAAGATGCCGGAGACAACAACAGCAACGACCAAACAGCCTCCAACTGCAAAGGCGACTCAAATTCCTGCACTGCCTCAGATGCCTCGAAACCCTCAGATGCCTCAATACGCTCAGATGCCGTTTCCACAATATATGCTGATGTATCCTCCCTTTAATCCTCTTTATCCTCCCAAATATCTAGCTACAAAGCCAAAACCTACTGCGGCGACAACACCAACTACAACTAAACCAAGGGCTAAAAATCCCTCATCGCAGCTTCCACCATCAATGCCTTACTATCATCTTTACCCTATGACCCCTCCCTATCCCCAATATCCAACCACTCCAGCTAACACTGTGAAACCAGATTCCCCGCCCACTCCGGCACCCCATTCTCCTTTTCATCCCCATGTTCACTTGCCCATACCAATGCTGCCTCCTTTTCCTCCTCCACGCTACCTTACTTAAACAGTTCTAATAAAAGTTTTGAACAGAGACGCTTTATAGTTTGTGCTTTTGTTAACCTTCAACTACCCAAGAGGCTTTTTATTCCAGGCTCTTCAAGAAGTCTCATTTGGTTTGTGAATGAGTGAACAGTCGATATTGAGAAAATGACATTTAACTTAAACGGAAAAATTGTGCTGACAAATGATTAACTGAAAGTGCACACTTTAAATTCCTACATTTATAAATGTAATTAATGTTTGGCATTTGAAGTGTTGTCATAGTGTGGCTTTGTGTTCACATGGTGGCATCATTGCTCAACTATTTCTTAGTAGGTTTTGAATTGGAACATTTTGTGTTCACACTAGCTTTCCTTGTGTGAACAAGCTTTAAAATGGTTGTTTTTTTTGAAAACGTATTAAAGGTAAAGTTCCATCATGTCCTTTCCTAAAATACGTAACATATGCTGTGTGAGGGACGCTGGCTTCACTCATTACATACACCACCTCTGAAATGGAGCATTTACAACTTTGGGCAGTTCTGCAAAACATTGAACCTTCAGCATTTGTCTCTTTTTGGTTTTGTAAACAAGCATTACTAAATATTTGGTCAAACACTAGGTCATAAGTGTTCAAACTACACATGTAGATGTTATATTATAAAAGTAGCCTTCATACAACTAAAAATGACTTTACAGTTGAGATCCTTAACTATTCAAGTGAAATGTCAATGATAGAAGCAAAACCATTTATCCTACAGGGTGTCCTTAACACCTGTGTATTGTTTCTTTAGAATTATGGAACTAACCATGAAACGACATCTCTGGTCCAAGTCAGGCTGGGATAATGATGCATGTTCACCATCCCGTTACCGTCTGACTGACTTTCCTTGATGTGAAGATAAATATTTTGTCTTCTAAATAAGGGAAAGCATTGTTATACATATAATTATTGTGGGTCAATGTAGATTAACAAATCAAAATAGTCAGACTCTTCGCTTGCATTCATTGGTTTGTTATTGAAATCAAACCGTATGATATACAAAATTATGAAGAACCAAGAATCGGGGGATATTTTTAATTGAACTCTGAAAGGACTTAATGGACTTTGCATTCTCAAGCTTGTGCAAAGTTGTTTGTATACTTGAATACAACTTGTATATCGCTTCGTGAATAAAGATTTGGGGGAATTAATTCATTTTTCGCGTTTTCCCCTTTCCTGTCAAGTCGGGGAAAATAGCAATGGGGAATGTCTTATATTAAGAATACTTGAGGTGAGAACATCTTTTAAATATAATAGGTTAGCAATTGAGGATGTGTACACATTCTTGGTATATTTCCATGTTTTCTTTCCATTGTCTTTGGATGTACTGCTGTTCTTGTTTTTTATCCACACAACCCTTTAATCTACATTAAAATTATTGGGGCATTATAGAAAATATGTTTTTCTATTTTATAAGTGGCCTAATTACATCATATGACTTGTATCTAGTATACTGTTATGTAAACAAGATGGTAATTGTTAATAAGCTTATTGTAAAAATACTTTTATATTGAAAGATATTTTCCCTCTTAAGTAGGCTAAGTCAAAGAGAAACCCTGAAATGTGAGCAGAGTTGTGTTACTTCTATGAAATGTTTGGCCATCAACAATTATATTAGCCATGCCCAAATAAATACTGTATTGTTATGTCTCCATCATTCTTGTGACTTCATTTTGCTTCAGCTGCTGCTGGTAGTCCCTAAAACCAAGAAAAAGACCAGGGGAGATCGAGCCTTCTCAGCGGTAGCCCCCAGGCTCTGGAACGACCTGCCCCCCCATTTCAAATTGTCGCCCACCCTCCAAACTTTTAAGTCCCGCCTAAAGACCCACCTCTTTTCCCTCGCTTTCGAGTCAGTCTGAGCTATGTTTTATTGATTGTGATGCTTTTATTGTATGTCCATAGCCTTTATGTAACGTCTATTCATTATAATGTGTGCCTTTTATCCTTTTATCTTTTCTTATATGTGCCTTTTATCTATTATTGTAATATTATATTTTATTATAATGTTATGTTTGGTGTGAAGCACTTTGGTAAACCCTCTGTTTTTATTATGTGCTATACAAATAAAGTGGGTTGGATTGGATTTGAAACCAACGGTGCTAGTGAACTGCGAGCGGCGGAGAAACTGTGGAGCGCTTACACCAATAACGCCTCTTAAGCGCATAAAGGTGTGCCACATTTGCGCTTCAATGCCATGCAATCTACCCACACTACCTTTGCGATCGACGTATTGGGCACCCCCGATCTACATGATCAATATACAGGGCTTACTTTGTAGACGTTAGACAAGTCTTAACGAGGCCCACCTGTTGCAAGCTAATTGAACACAGGTGCAAGCATTAGCTGAGGCTGCACCTGCCTTGTTGATTGGCTGCCTGGTGGTAATATGTGTCAGTATTAAAAGCCCTGTCTCATGCTTCGTTGCCAAGTGCTCTCCACCCGCAGTGAGTTTGATTTTACAGAATGGGAATCCTATGAGCACCTATCACAGCTGTATTGGTTGTCACAGCACCTGCTGATGCTCAAATAGTTGCGGCAAAGAAAGTTATCTCATCTCTTCACATTACCAGCAGTCATGTGCAACAGGATGATACGCAAGAGAAAAGGCGCTGGTGTTTACCTGGCTGCAGCTGTTATTCTGACGTGTTATTTCGCTCAAACTATAGACTGTTATCGTCTGAAGAAAACAGAAAGACGAGAAGGGAGAAAAGATGCCGATACAACAAATGGGTTCCAAGAGGGGACAATTGTTTTCGGGAGAGCTTTTGAAAAAGGGTCAGGACTTGATTCTCAAGTCACAGACGGGACCAAAAAGTCATCCTCAAACGCTTATGAGGAGGATGAAGGTGATTATCAAGCAGACGCTGCAGGTAAAAATATTTTGATTACGTATTGAAGGGTTTGTTGTTTTTGCTTGAATTGTTTTGCATCTCTTTAAAGTACTAACTATTTAAAAACATATGTATATTATATTCGCCTTCAGGCTGGATGAGCCCAACAACCAAGTGGCCAGTCCCAATGACACGTCATGGAAGAGCATGTCGCCCTCACTGCAGTGTGGTTCGGGCCAGTTGAAGTTCAGAGCGGTGGGATCAGGAGCATCACAATTTGCAGTAGAACAAGGTAAATCAATAGCCATAATATCCTAAATGTAGACTTGATTTATCTCTACCAATGATATAAACACTGAACCTTTTTACCCCACAGGAAATGCACCTCCAATGCCTCTGTCCCAGGTCCCGTCTACCTGTGGCTACAGCATGCAGAGGAACTCACATGCACTTGTCATGTTGGTTCCCTATGATGGCTGTAACATGGTTCAAGAGGTAATGTGAAACTGATTTAAAGAGTGAAGAAGTGAGTTTAAAAAAACGATGGTTAGTGCTGTGAATTGTTATAGTTATGAATGGTTTAACGAGAGCCAAACAAATAAAATGTTTAATCTGCATCATATTGATCTCAAGCAAAAATGTGTTTTCAGCTTTTCAAATGAGAGTTGTTTTTTGCTTGCTTTCAAATGTACTGATAAACTATGTTTTTTGGATGGGGACCGACATTCAAATATGTTGCATCATGATGATCTATTCAGAAGATATAGCATGAGATTAATCTTTTGCCTTGTACAGTCGGATTGTAACATTGACAGGTTTGTGTGATTCCTTGCTGTTTCTAATTGTATGTTTCTCTCCCAAAGGGTGGAAGTTATGTACTCCCGATGCGTTGGCAAGGAATTCCAGTATCTCTCTGGTGTTCCAAACCTGCCTCACCTCCTGCCTCACCTCCTGCCTCATCTCCTGCCGCACCTCCTGCTTCCAAAACAACTTCCCCCAATTCCCCTGTAGCTCAGAGGCCTCAATACCCTCAGATGCCCCCACACCCTCAGATGCCCCCACACCCTCAGATGCCCCCACACCCTCAGATGCTGATTTTCCTATTCTTATTCTCTGAAAACTTCGAGCAGCGGCTCCTGGACATTAACTTATCACTGGGACAGTTCATCTTCGTAAATAGACCGAGGGTTTCAGCCATATTTCAACATTTTTACGACGACCTCAGTCTTACAGTAGCGTGGCCTAGCAACAGCTAAAGCCTGGTAGGCTACTGCATGCTATTTAGCTTAAGCTAGTTGGTAGCAAAATGCCTCTGTTCTCTACAGATGACTTCCAAAAACTTATACAGAAGATGGCTGTGTTGGAAATGAAAATGCAACGGTTGGAAGTTAACGTGGAAGTGAATGGACTATGTCGTGGAAATGACACCAGTTTACTAGTGTTGCAAAATAATGGAAAAGGGTATGCTAACTCACAGCTAGTTAGCAGCTACAAGGATTCCAAGGAACAGGAGGGCTGTGTACTGGGTAATAAATATACAAGTGGTAGTCCTCCCTGGAACTCTCTGGGTGCAAAGCCTAAGAGTAAATCATTTCCATGGGATTTGGGAGGACGGATAACAGGCAGAGCTCTGCGCTCGGAAATCTGTGATGCGAACTGCTGGCCTGCATTGTTATCACCCAGGAAGAGCGCCTCTTCAACCCCTGTTCCTACTAGGAAACAGCAGTGGACAGCTGCTAAAGGGAGAATTACAAACAATCCTCCTAAACCACCAAGTGTGCCAATCCAGAACAGATACGCTCCGCTGACCGAGAGCCGGAGATCTCTTTCTGATGACCTGGATAACCTGTCCTCTTCACACAGCAGGGTAAGGACCAATAGCTACTCCAAAAGTAAAAGGCTAGAGGGAAAGCTAACGAATGGGCCTGAAACTCTGATTGTGGGTGACTCTGCTGTAAGAGATGTAAAAGGTCTGTGTAATAAGAACAACACCAAAGTACTCTGTTTTCCGAAGGATGTGGTATCTGACTTGGCTGAGAAGATCTTGCATATTGGGGCTGAACATCCGACTGTGAAGAATGTGGTACTGCACATTGGAACAAATGATGTTGTGAAACAAGAGTCAGAAGTGCTGAAAGAAGACTTTAAATGTTTGTTGGAAACTGTCAGCTCTCTAAATGCAGAGGTGTTCATCAGTGGCCCTCTACCGCCAGTCAGAAGAGGAGTGGAGAGATTCAGCAGATTGTTTGCACTGAACACCTGGCTTTCAACTGTCTGTACTGACCATTCTGTCCATTTTATTGACAATTTTAACTTGTTCTGGGATCGCAGACATCTTTTCAAGGCAAATGGAGTTTGTCTGAACAAGTCAGGAGTGAAATTGTTTATCTCTAACATATTCAACTGCCTACGTCATCAATCTGTTCCCTCTCAGGAGAAAGACACAACACATCGCGCAGAAAACCCTGAAGAAGTATCACTGCACCCGCCTGAGGAATGTTCTGATTATGGGAGACCTATGACACAAATGGAGGAGTCTCCACTGCCCGTCACCCTCCCTGTCAACGCCTTTGAGGATACTCTTCATTCATCCCCCAGCTCTCTCTACTCTCCGCTCACCCTTTCACCCTCGCCCACCCCCCTGGAGTTCGATGACCACATGAAGGCGACACGCAGGGTTGGCAGCATGTCCTTTACCCCCGCCCCTCAACGACGCCCACCAAAATCACCGAAGCAGAGATGCGCACCATCTCCCCCGGCTTACAGTGTAGCCCTCACCCTGGCCTCCTATGATGAGAGGAGCAGGGTGGTGGGTCCTCCCTCCCCTTCAAAGCCTGATAGGGATGTGTGTGTACAAAACGCTGCAAACTGATATCTGCTGGGTCCAGGCTCAAGGGCGTATGGCACTCTCAACTCTTTCCAGGACATGCCGGGGCCCTGCCTGCCTGTAGCTTTGCCGATATCTGTGTTGATAGGTAATAGATTAAGAGCGGTGAATCATCTTAGATACAGGAAGCGCTCAAACGTTTGTGTGAGTTTATCTAATTTAGCAGTGATTCCATGTCAGCCACAGCTTGTTACAAAAAACCTGACTGATAGTGTGTTTAACGAACTTAAACTAGCTTTATTAAATGTTAGGTCTTTGGCAGGAAAAACATTTTTAATCAATGATTTTATCACTGAGCACAATCTCGATTTTATGTTTTTAACAGAAACTTGGATTGAACAAAATAACAGTGCAGCTGTTCTTATCGAATCAATCCCTCCCAACTTTAGTTTTATGAGTCAGGAAAGAATGCATAAGAAAGGGGGTGGAGTTGCTATTCTGTTCAATGATTCCCTTCAATGCAGGAAGACATCTTATGGGAACTTTGCTTCTTTTGAATATGTGGCCCTTCAGCTGAAATGCTCCTCTCGAGCTCTGTTCCTAAATATCTATAGACCACCCAAATACTGTGCAAGCTTTTTTTGATGATTTTACCGAACTGCTGTCTATAGTGTGTATTGACTTTGACCGTCTAGTCATTGTTGGTGATTTTAACATCCATGTTGACAACCCCCAGGACAGAGGGGCAAAATAACTGTTTTGTGTTCTTGATAGCTATGGACTGACTCAGCATGTGACGGAGACCACGCACAATAAGGGGCACACTCTGGACTTAATTATCTCAAAGGGTCTGAATATCTCTAAGGTTGTGGTGACTGATGTTGCACTCTCTGACCATTCCTGTGTTTTCTTTGAGAGCTCTATTTCTGTTCACAAAAATGTTCAGAAAGAGGTAACCACAAAGCGATATTTAACTGAAAATACTAGGGAAATGTTTACTCAGAATTTTTCTTCCACACTTGCCCCTGCTAACATCTCAGTAAATGAGCTAGTAGATCATTTTAATACTAAAATGTTATAGATGCCATTGCGCCAACTAAGGTAAAGGAAGTGTCTGGCAAGAAAATATCTCCATGGAGAAAGGCCATGACCGTGAAAAAAGAGAATGTCGAAAAGCTGAACGCAGGTGGCGAAAAACAAATCTCCAGGTTCACTTTGAAATCTATAAAGAGAGACTTGGCCTTTATAATTTGGAATTGAAAAACGCACGACAATCGTTCTTCGACATCATTACCAAAAACAACGCACGTGCCTTGTTTGCTACCGTCGACAGACTAACTAACCCCCCCCAGTGTCAGTAGCCTCTGAATTTCTATCCACCAGGGCGTGCAATGATTTTGCCTCCTTCCTCACTGACAAAATTCAGAAAATCAGACAAGCAGTCAGTGCCTCTGCATCAGGAACAGCAAATGTGTTGTCTCGGTGTCCACTTAACATCAATTCAAACACCATGACACAATTCCATCAGATTAATGATAAAAACCTAGAGGACATTATTCAACTTCTGAAATCCTCCTCCTGCTGCCTTGATATTATTTCAACAGGATTTTTCAAAGATGTTTTGCCTTGCATGGCCTCAGATCTACTTCATATAGTAAACAAATCTCTTCACACAGGTATTTTTCCACAGGCCCTGAAAACTGCAGTCATTAAACCGCTCTTAAAAAATAATAATCTAGATGCTTCAGTAATGAACAATTACAGGCCCATATCAAACCTCCCATTTCTAGGTAAAATCATTGAAAAAGTTGTTTTTCAACAGTTGAGTAATTTCTTGCATTTAAATAACTGTTTGGATGTGTTCCAGTCAGGCTTTCGTCCAAACCACAGCACTGAGACTGCTCTTGTAAAGGTCTTTAATGACATCCACTTAAACACATACAGTGGCAGAACTTCAGTGTTAGTATTATTAGATCTCAGTGCTGCGTTTGACACTGTTGACCACAGCATATTACTAGACCGACTGGAAAACTGGGTGGGACTTTCGGAAACAGTTCTAAATTGGTTTGAATCCTACTTAAAGGACAGAAACAACTTTGTTTCTATTGGTAAATACACATCTGAGTTGACAAATATGACATATGGGGTACCTCAAGGCTCCATCTTGGGGCCTCTTCTCTTTAATGTCTACATGCTACCACTGGCTCAGATAATGAAGAACAACAAAATAAGTTACCATAGCTATGCGGATGACACACACATTTACGAAACAATTTCACCAGGAGACTATGCTCCAATTCAAACACTGAGTAAGTGCATTGAACAAATCAATGACTGGATGTGTCAGAACTTTCTCCAATTAAACAAAGATAAAACTGAGGTAATGGTTTTTGGAGCCAAGGCAGAACGTATAAAAGTTAGCGCTGAGCTTCAGTCTGCGATGTTCAAAACAACAGATAAAGCCAGAAATCTAGGTGTAGTCATGGACTCTGACCTGAGTTTCAACAGTCACATTAAAACAGTTACTAAATCAGCCTACTATCACCTAAAGAATATATCTAGGATTAAAAGACTAATGTCACAGCAGGATTTGGAAAAACTTGTCCTTGCTTTTATCTTCAGTAGACTGGACTACTGCAATGGTGTCTTCACAGGTCTCACTAAAAAATCTATTAGAAAGCTGCAGCTAATTCAGAACGCCGCTGCTCGAGTCCTCACTAACACTAAGAAAGTGGATCACATCACTCCTGTTCTGAAGTCTTTACACTGGCTTCCTGTGTGTCAAAGAATAGATTTCAAAATACTGCTGCTGGTTTATAAAGCACTGAATGGTTTAGGCCCAAAATACATTTCTGACCTCCTGCTAAATTATGAACCATCCAGATCTCTCAGGTCTTCAGGGACTGGTCAGCTTTCTGTCCCCAGAGTCAGAACTAAACATGGAGAAGCAGCTTTCAGTTATTATGCTCCAAATATCTGGAACAAACTCCCAGAAACCTGCAGGTCCGCTGCAACTCTTACTACTTTTAAATCCAGGCTGAAGACTTTTCTTTTTGTCGCTGCTTTTAATTGAACTATTCATATCTTAGACTGCACTGTAACTTTTATCACTGTAACTTTTATCTATGTATTTTTTCTTTTAATGTTTATTTTATTCGCTTTTCTTTTTAATGATTTTAAATGCCATTTTCTTAATGTCTTTCTTTTTTTGTAAAGCACTTTGAATTGCCTTGTGTTGAAAAGTGCTATATAAATAAACTTGCCTTGCCTTGCCTTGCCTTATACTATTCTAATATGGTAGATCTCATGTTTTATAAATCATTGCTATTCTAAAATGGTTTGTTTCTTTTCACTTTGTAAAAACAAGTGCCTTAACACTGAGCGTGGTATGAGAACGGTTTCTGTGAAAGGAGGGAGAGATACATGTTCTAATACCAAGCCATTGCTGCTATTTTGAAGAATGATATTGAATGTTAACACTAGAAGTTATGCATAAGGGAAAACTTTTATGTTTAAGCACAGTCAAAGTATTGTTTGTATTTTTGTAAAGTTAAGGCTATTGCACCATTCCATTTGATTGTATGTTTTTGATATGAGTTGTGCCTCAATACCCTGAGATGCCTCAGATGCCTCAATACCCTCAGATGCCTCAACACCCTCAGATGCCTCAATACCCTGAGATGCCTCAGATGCCTCAAAACCCTCAGATGCCTCAACACCCTCAGATGCCTCAATACCCTCAGATGCCTCAACACCCTCAGATGCCTCAAGACCCTCAGATGCCTCAAGACCCTCAGATGCCTCAACACCCTCAGAAGCCTCAATTCCCTGAGATGCCTCAGAAGCCTCAATACTCTCAGATGCCTCATTTCCCTGAGATGCCTCAGATGCCTCAAAACCCTGAGATGTCTCAATACCGTCAGATGCCTCAGATGCCTCAATTCCCTGAGATTCCTAAAAACCCTCAGATTCTTCAAAACCCTAATGGCCCGTCTACACTACAGGCATCGAAAAATGCTTTCAACGCTTCGCCCATTCATTTGAATGGGGTGACGTAGAAGATTTTTAATCTTCGCCGAACTGCATTGTGGGGAGCATACAGGGGCGCTGCGAGGGATTTTGGGCCCCATGAAAAGATATCACATTGGGCCCCACCACCAGGCCCAGGCCACGCCAACCAAGCACAATGCTGTAACCACACCTCCAGAACCCAACCCACTCATTTATGCTTTAAATAACTACCTGTACAGGCTTGCATCTATTTTGTAGTCCAATACTAACTGCACAATATTTACTGACACTGAGCGGTGAACATATAACACTGTGCAGACTGCAAATTCTACTGCAGTATAATTCACTATTTGATATAACATTAACATTCCTGACAATAGACCTCAATGGTCATCTTTTATGGTGTACATGCCTTTTTAATAAAACATTTGAATGAAACATTCAAAAATCAAAATAAATATAACTTAAATATATATGACCTGTTAAATTAAAATAAAGTGAACATTAACACCAATATTATCATTTATAAAATGCTATAACAAAAAAATAACATAAGCAGCAGATGTTTTAATTAAATATACATACCAACTACAAAATAAGCGGGTATTAAAGTGTAAACGGACAACAAAACAGAAATGGAAGTGAAAAGGCCTGATGATGGTGCTAAATCAGAGCCTATTACCTGTTCTCAGTTTTTTTCTCATCATGCATCTTGTATGTAGTGATTAGAGATGCTCCGATCAATCGGTCACTGATCGAGATCGGCCGATACTCACTCTCTACCGATCGATCGGTGCTCTCTAAACATGCCGATCGCGAAAGCCGATCGCATGACGTAAAATACATGACACTTTTCTCTCTGTGCGGCAAAACAAGCTCGCCAAAATGGTTTCACCGGTCTGGCATTATTTTAAGGTGTCCGAAAAAGACTGTAAAATAGCGGTATGCAATGTGTGTGAAGCAGAAATCCTGCAGCTCCGCCCGCCGGACCGGTAAGCGGAGCGAAACACACAAGAGTTAGACCTAACACACTTAGCTATTTTATCTACCTCTGGAACTAGCTGAACTAGTCATTATAAATATATGTATTCTTCACCGTCGGGTCACTCATTACTGGATCAGTGAGCTGCATGAGATACTGACAGGCTGTCAGGAGAGGGAGAGAGGGGGGAGAGAGAGGGAGAGAGGAAAAGAGAGCGCTTCCGCTCATTTCTCCCGTGTTATTATCCAAAGTGAATGTAAACTTGAATAATGTACATCATTTGAATGTAATAATTAAGTTGATTGTTGTGTGTGGAAGCTCCAGTGAATGAGCCCCATTAACTGAGTTTAAACATCACTTTAAATGGAAGATATAAAGTGATGTTTAAATCTTCCATTTAGGCCCCGCCCACTCGATCGGATCGGCGATCGGTATCGGCCGATACTGATTCCGGCGATCGGCCCCGAAATTGCCGATCGGAGCATCCCTAGTAGTGATCCAATATCGTTACCATAGCCTTGCCCTTTAACAGTTATTACGAGCCCTGGCTCAGCCTTACTCAGCCCAGTGCCTAGCCTTCTTACGGGGCAAAGTCACTGATCAAGTCCTTGAAGTCCAGCTTTCTAGCCAACTGGCTTTCAATGGACAGCATGGCAAGACTGCAAAGCCTTATGGGGGACAGGGCTGCGGAGCCTAAAGATGGATCTGTTGGTCCTGGCACCAGGGGAGGGACAACTGATTTAGTATGAATAGCTGCTAAAAATGTAACTGCATTTATTAAATGTCAGCTAAAAGAGGAGTGAAATGAATGACAATTATTATTTACAATGGACTAAGTTTAGCTAACAGACTAATTTCCACCACTCATAGACCACACCCACCTCTTCTTTTGAAAAATTGGGTGACATACTGTCGCCCTTTAGTCCCTCTCTTGTCTTTCTCTCCTTTCTTTTCTTTTTTGAAAGCCTGACTTTGTTAGTCATTGAAGTGAAATATTTGTATGTATTCATGTTAGCAAACTATGAATAAGCTTAAATGGGAAAGAAACTGTGTAAAACTGGGAGCTGGATTTGGGGCCTGTTGACCTGTGTTTTTGAGAACAAAGGGAGCTGGGGGGAGGCTAAGAGCATGTCTTGGTTGGCATCCATCTTAGATCTAGAGATAATGGCTGACCTACAGTGATTGGGGAAACCTAGGATCTGAGGTGTTTGTGATATTTGGGCGGCCAATCAAGGAGGTCCAAAAGGGAGGATCAGATAAACTCCTCCCATCCCATTGTAAGACAAGTATAAAACACAGACACACGATGGGTTCAGCCTCTTTGCTGGCTGGCTGGCTCAAGTGATCATCAGGTAAATTCGGGATCCCAAAGATAACTGTATTGAATTTGTACTGTATTGATTGTATTGCATTGTCATATTACCATTAAAGTAGATTATTGTTTAACGGTTACTTGGTAGCTCTGGATTCCTTCCTGTGTTATAACCAGCTTGGTAGGGACGCGCGGAGATTTGAAAAGCGGACCAGTTATCCCTTTTAATCTCTATCAATTTGGTGAACCCCGACGTGCCTGATTCGAACTAAGCTGAGGAAGAATCCAGACGACCGGAATGGGTCGGGAACAAACGCTTTCAAACATCTCAGACAATCAGCGTGACAAATAAGGTATTGCAGACGCCTGGTATGAAAATCAAACTGTCTGTTATTGGATACACTAAAATGTTAGGATTGTCTGTAGGCGTTTCACAGTGTTTTTAAAGTTTAAATGGAATATACAATGCATATTTTACTATGTTAGGAAAGTTATATACAAAACGTAAACGTTGATCGCCAGGTAGACGGAAAGTCCTGCGTAACGTAAATAGAGCAGTTTGGCGTGGATCTACAGGTAGTTTATTCCTGAGTTGCGTAGAGACGGTGCAGTTTGTGGGTTGCGAGGTTTCATTCCTGCACGACAAGACCTGGAAACTTGATATTTTAGATCGGGTCGCCGTTTAAAACTGGGGTTAAATAACGGATCAAGGTTGAAAAGCTAAAAACCAGAGGTCTGTTATATGTTAAATCGAGGGAGAGAACGCGAACCTCACCAAAAGTGTGACGAGACCGGCTCTTGTTTCCCTTTGACTGTAAACTTAATTTGAAAAGCTAACGTGTGATGAAGGTTAAATAAACGTCACATTATAAAAGCTGGACAAACTGTACGGGGAATAAATCTGTGTGATTTTTACCTAAAATACCTGTGTGAGCAATTGTCTGCAGAGCTAAAAAATGCACTCAGAAGAGTGAAGCTCATTTGTGGTGTGCTGCTGCCATCTAGTGGCTGAAAGGGGGTAACACCCCTTTGACATTTTTATATGGTTTAGCTTCAAGCTTGGAGTTTAATCATTACATTGCTGGCCGGTATTGAAGACGGGAAGCACGTTAATAGTAACAACGACAATAGCCCAGTATATTAATACAAGTGAACACATATTAATTAAGTCAGATAAATAAAAGCGAAGTGAATATGGAACGTCAGAATGGTAAAGACGATTCTGAAATTCCAGGGAGTTACCGGGAGCAATGGGAACAGATTAAGAGATTGATTTTAGGTGGAATCAAACAGGGGGCTAGAGAAAAGGCTTGTACTGATCTCCGATTCCTACACGATAAAATAATAAGGACATGAGGTGTTACATTTTTATTGAAGCCAGACTACAAGTCGTATGGTTTAGTTTTTATTGAACTCAGTCTCCAAGCAGTGTGGTTTATATCTGCACATGTGTTGAGTGATCCCCTTCCCTTCCCCCACTCACATGAGGCCAGTGCTATATGGCTGAGCTGGTTGGCCAGAAAGTTGGCATACAAGATGGTGAAATAGTTCGAGTAAAGATGTACACGAACGAGGAGAGTAGATTAAGTTGTTTTGTTTTTCATGCTTTTCACCAAGGCTCATTTGAATTGTTATTATTTTAATGTAGTGTTGTTTTGAGTTATATTTCTAAAACTATAATGTTCCCACACGCATGTGGTTTCTTTGTCACAGTTCATTTTAAAGTCAGCCACCTTATGGCTAGATCTCATCTCTGAGAGTCCACTGTGTTAATGTTGAGAGCTCCTTTTGTTCTTCAGGCCACATGGGGTCAAGAGTCATTCTGTTAGAACACAATCTGGTGGAAGACAAATCATTGTTCTTTTGTCACATTTTGAATTACATAAGATTTCATTTTGCTAAATCAATTTATCTATAAATGTTGTAGTTGGAGTTTGGTGTTTGCTAACATTTTTAGGAACGAAATAGGCCTACACTTGGGTCAAATTACATTACTGTGATCTGATTAGTGTGCTCTGCAACTTTACAATTGTTGCTAGATAGCAGTGGGATTTTTGAATGCGGAGGGGTTCTTTCATAGTGTGTGGAATATGCGATGCTGGAAACATGTGGGTGTTGAGAAACTTAGTTTGGGTAAATATGTCGAAATGGATGAAACGATTATTAGAGGGAGTATATGTAATATCATTAGTAGACATTAATTGTGTTGTTTGGATGACATTTAACTACTAAGACAGATAGTATGATTAGAAAGAGACGGGGTGGAAAGGGTTGGATTTATTTAACCTCAGTGTGCTAGAATTTCTATAGGTAATGCGTCCCGAGACCTGGACTCTCTCTCTCTGCATGTCAGACGGCTAAGACCCCGATCCGCTTGAGCAATCAAAGGCCTAACCCAACAGGAGACTCCTCCTTCTCAATAGACCAGACAGAGATCCAGAGCTGAACCAACAACAACAATAAGAACTGCATCCAGAACTATCTCCACCTGTGGCATCCAGAACCAAACAGCTTGCTGACAGGCAGAGATCTATCAGTCCCTCAAACAGAGCAAAGTGTGGGACATGAGAGCAGAATCCGCCCTCCATAAAGCAGCAGAGGGACTGTGAAGGAGGAGATGAAGTGCAAAGCAGTGCAAGAACAGTGGCATGATGGGGGCTGCAGATGTAGCTGGGCAGATGGCTGCCTCAAAGAGTGACAGCTGATGGACAAAGGGGGAGGAGTCAGAATCAGGGGAGTTGGCCGAGAATGTGAGGTGGCCAGGGATCACGGCTTGAGATAAACCAGAGGAGAGGAGAAGGGAATCAACGGGAATGAGTGAGTTTACACATAAACACACTTATAAGCGCGCATTTAAAGAACTTGAATTGACTTGATAAATAAGTGAAGATAAAAAGTTGTATTAACCATGAATTAATCAATTGGTAAATTAAAAATAGCAGTAAAAAGGTAACTATTAAAGTAAAATGAGAATCATCCTAAAACACACTGAGGGAGAAAGGGGATACATGACAGAATATAACCATATTCTTCAATCTTTTCATCATGTTAACAAATTATTCTCTAAGAGATTTTTATTCACGTGTGAATAAAGTAGTGATCTCATTTGTTACAATATTGATCACCATTAAAGGGATAGTTTTAGGAACCACTCTAAGACAAATCTTTATTTGAATGGATAATGTTAAAGGGAGAGCTAGTGCCAAGCCAGATATAGTATTCCAATCTAAAGTATTGATTTCACCATTGTGCCATAGTTATTACCATAGGAGGGCTTTAAGATGGAAATATGAAATGACTTCTGTTTTTAAATCCTTGATAAAGGAGGGAGTAATTGTTGCATGGTCGGACACCCGATGTTCCACACACTGCTAAAGAGTTTAACATTGTTTTTTAGGTGGACCAGAATTGAAGATGAGCTATGAAATGCATAGCAGAGCTACACAGATCCTAGTAATGGTTTGACACAAGATAATAGTGATGTACACAAGTTTCTGAAATAGATCTATTAGACATTTTAATACTAATTAGGTGTAAATGAATTGCAGTAGTAGTACTATAAGGAAGTGACATTTTTGGCGAACACTTTTCAGGGAATGTGGGGAACAGCTGTTCCGATGAAAAGTTAGAGATATCTGGAAAATTATAGTTGTGGTCGTGAATTGATTGATGATGGCGCTCCATATATAACAGATTTTTGTAGACAAAGGATACTGGCCTATGCTGAAATATCAAAGTCTCTGCAGAGCACGACACATGGCCAAAAAGACTGAGACCAACTGACCTTTGACCCTGACCGACAGTGTAACTTGAGAAGGCACTGTCAATGACTGACTCTGGGGTGACTCTGTCCAGACCAAGACTTTACAACCTGACAGACGATGTGAGTGTGAATGAATGCCGGCATGTGATCAGTGTAACTGCATGGTTCTAAAACAATAACTAACCAAGCATGTTTCAATGTACATTTTTCATTTAGGGACTGAAAGGAACCTGCTGCCCCAACTCAATTGTTCAATTTGACCATTGATTGACAGTTTTAGAATTGACCTGCTCCATATCTGGGGATAAGATACTGTTTGATGAATGTTGACATGTCTCTAATATTGATTGAGTTATAACAGGTAACACAGATGCAGAATCAGTGGCCAAGGGGCTACTGTAAGTTGACCGGTGAGTAATGTTTCAACAGGTATTAAAGTAACTGAGGTTTGAAATGTAGAAAGAACATATTACAGTTAAAGCTAAAACATAGTAATGTAATGAGACATAATTTAATTTAGACAGCATCATGTAACTAGCCTGGTAAAGAAGTAAAAGCCATAGACTTGATTGTTTAGGTCATTATGGGGATATACATTTCATCTAAATTCATAATAGAAAGACATTTGATGACCGTTTGTTGGAATTCTTTATTCATTTTTCAGCTTGATAATATCTCAGTACTGACCGGTAGAAGCAGTATCACCAGGAAATCATTCACTTTGTCAGTATCATGGTTTTGGTTGTGTTTGAATCTATAACATTAGTGTGTTTCTTTACCAGAAACATTAGCAGTTCATATTATATTTAGATTTTAAATAGGATCTCAGGGATTTCATTTAAAAATAAACACAGATGCTTGTCAGAAATTCAGAGCTATTGAAATATGTTATTTAGTTCACCTAGAGATGTGGGGTTTTTATTTTTAGTATTTTTATCAAAGTATTGAGATTCTGAAGCTGCACTGGCAGATAGGAGGGCTACAATTAATTTAGAAAACCTGTTCACAGACGTCTGTTGTTTTAAGACACTCCACCAACAGGCTCCAAGCGGCCTACGCAGTGGTGGGTCAAACAGCGGAGGGCCCCGGAGCCCTGAGCGTAGGCTTGAGGGATTTGTATCAGATTTCTCCACACAGGTTGGTGATGCCAAAGGGGGACCCAGGAGGCCGACACAGCGGAGTTCGTCTGGCTGAAGGTCATCAGGACAAAGTGGCCCAACCCCAGGCTCTCCGGCCCCGACCGAGTGACCCAGCGGATCTCTCATGCCGTCCGCGTGGGAGGAAAGGGGGACAGCTCGTACCACGGGAGCCAGTGTGCGGCGGGGAAACCACCTGCTAGGACCGGGGACGACATCAGGACGGACGTGGCCCTCGCAGAGGAGGTCGACTCGGAAGCAGCCATCAGTGGAATGGACGACAACGACCTCGAGGACATCCTTACAGCAGACAACTAGGAAGCGGCTGTCAGCGGGCTGGGGGACTTGTCGAGGCAGCAGAGGAGTCTACTTCTCTCTGATCAGTTCCACCAGTGAAGGGAAAGCCGCATCTCCCCCTCCCTATCAGGGGGGGGGGGGGGGGGGGGCTGAGGATTCACCACAAAACGAGACTGCTTTCTAGCGCTCAGGTTGCCCTCTCATGGTTCCTTCACTGCCATGGAAAGTGGTGTTCGGTTCCCAAAGATTTCAAGTACTTTGGGTCTCAGTTTCTGATAGATTTATACAATATTGGGGGACAGACACAGTGGAAAGGAATGACAGTAGTTATGTTTCAAGTGCCTTGTGTAAGTTGGTCTCTTTAGAGAGAGACCAAAAGGGGGATTGAAGTGAAATATTTGTATGTATTCATGTTAGCAAACTATGAATAAGCTTAAATGGGAAAGAAACTGTGTAAAACTGGGAGCTGGATTTGGGGCCTGTTGACCTGTGTTTTTGAGAACAAAGGGAGCTGGGGGGAGGCTAAGAGCATGTCTTGGTTGGCATCCATCTTAGATCTAGAGATAATGGCTGACCTACAGTGATTGGGGAAACCTAGGATCTGAGGTGTTTGTGATATTTGGGCGGCCAATCAAGGAGGTCCAAAAGGGAGGATCAGATAAACTCCTCCCATCCCATTGTAAGACAAGTATAAAACACAGACACACGATGGGTTCAGCCTCTTTGCTGGCTGACTGGCTCAAGTGATCATCAGGTAAATTCGGGATCCCAAAGATAACTGTATTGAATTTGTACTGTATTGATTGTATTGCATTGTCATATTACCATTAAAGTAGATTATTGTTTAACGGTTACTTGGTAGCTCTGGATTCCTTCCTGTGTTATAACCAGCTTGGTAGGTTAGTGCGTCTGCCCTTTTCCGAGATCTTTTCCAATGCATTTGTTGGGACCATGGGTCTCCATATGCCGGCGAAGGGATAACCAGGCCTTTTAGCGGTCCACCGGCAGGGTACTATGCGATATGTGGACCGCCAATGTGTAATGCGTGTATTGGAGTATAGGAGGCGCTAGAGACCCATGCGGGTACTTTTACTTATCCCACGAAGCGATATGGGGGCCCACCCGGGCATATGTGTGTACTTGTACGCTCCCATATAGCAATATGGTGGCCCTATTACCACGTATAACACAGTAACACGGATATTCACTCACCGTGTACTTGTACTCGTGGGGGGGTGGTCCCACCAATCGATACGAGGACCCATTAGAGCATATGTATATTGATGTACTTGTACTCATGGGGTGGTCCCACAAATCGATACGAGGGCCCACGGGGTGGTCCCATAAATCGATACGAGGACCCATTAGAGCATATTTATATTGATGTACTCGTACTCATGGGGTGGTCCCACAAATCGATATGAGGGCCCACGGGGTGGTCCCACAAATCAATATGGGGGCCCATTTGAGCATATTTATATTGATGTACTCGTACTCACAGGGTGGTCCCACAAATCGATATGAGGGCCCACGGGGTGGTCCCACAAATCAATATGGGGGCCCATTTGAGCATATTTATATTGATGTACTCGTACTCATGGGGTGGTCCCACAAATCGATATGAGGGCCCACGGGGTGGTCCCACAAATGTGGGAGTCCATTACTACATATTTCACAGTAACATGCGTATTCACTTACTGTGTTCTTGTACTTATGTGGGGACAGTACTTATGTGGGGACAGTACCCTCGACGGCGCAAAGGAAGGTCCGACGGCTTTGAGCTTAGAACCGGCTCGAAAAGTACATGCAGATTGATGCGTCTGCTGCTCCTAATGTCAAAGGTTACGGCTTGAAATGTAACAAAACTCCAAAGGTCAAAGGTCACCTGTGGATGGTATACGCTACTGTTTTTGCCACTTAAGAAGGTCCGACCGCTTTGAGCTTGATGTCATTTTAACCGTCTCGGAGAGAAGATGCAGAATGATGCCTCTGGTCCAACTAAATGTCAAAGGTTATGGCTTAAAATTGAACAAAACCTTCCGTTAAGGCCTTTTGAGACGGTGCAGTGCTGCATGAGCGTTTAAAGCACTTTGAAAAGGGCTAATGAGATAATTTTTTCACAGGGGGACTCTAAATAGGGCCCAGATCAGGAATCTGAAATATGGGAACCTTAATTGACCCAGAACCTTTTTTTCAATAAAATGTCAAATTTCTCACAAAATCCCCTCCTAAGTAAAGGGTCTGACAGGCTTGTGGTGGGGTAGGGGTAGAAAATAAAAAAAATTGAAAAAAGATGCGTGTCGCTCCGAGACTTTGAGAGTGTGTTGCTTAACGTGTGTGGAGCCCGCTTGCAAAATGTGGGGCCCCTGCGACCTTCTACAAGTTCAAAATCGAGGTCAGAGGTCAAATTTGCATGCTGACAGTACCCTCGACGGCGCAAAGGAAGGTCCGACGGCTTTGAGCTTAGTCTCATTAGAACCGGCTCGGAGAGAAGATGTAGAATGATGCCTCTGGTGCAACTAAATGTTCAATGTTCTTCAGCGTCACTTGTGGTGTAACGGATAAGGTGTCGCCCTTTGGTGTGAGAGAGCGGGGTTCGATTCTTGCCCATGGCACTCACTTTTGGAATTGGATGATTAGTTGAATTAAGAGAGGGATAATGGGTTACATTATAATTTATGTCAGGGTGAACAGTGAATGTGTGAAATGCTAATATTATGCTAACGGGAGCTATTTCCGTGCTAACCGCTAGCAGCAAAGCTAACGGGAGCTATTTCAATGGAAATTTCCATTGAAAATGCTAACCGCTAGCAGCAAAGCTAGCATCACAGCCACTGCTTCGTTTTCGGATACTTTGCACGTGTTTCGCAAACATTTCCACACGCTAGCTGTCCGGGAGTACTTCCATTAGCTTCGTCTTGATCTGTAGATGTTATTCGATGCATCGTTTGTCCATTTTGATGGTGTAAAAGACTACTGTCTGCACGAAATCGGAAACCGGAAGTCGCTTTTTAAAAGGACTCTGACAAAAAACGGCTGTCTCACTTCATGGAGGAATGTACCCGCCCCATGTGCACTCTGGCCCGGGTACATTTGTTGCCTTGAGACCCCCCAGAGACTTTACCCGCATATGAGGCACTATTTTCGGATACATTTTATCCATTTTCACCCCTTCCTCTGGTTCTCCAAAAAGTTAACTTTGACTTTTTCTGCCTCTGGAGGAATGTAAGGGGCGTTGTCAGGGGACTTTACCCGCATATGAGGCACTATTTTCGGATACATTTTATCCATTTTCACCCCTTCCTCTGGTTCTCCAAAAAGTTAACTTTGACTTTTTCTGCCTCTGGAGGAATGTAAGGGGCGTTGTCAGGGGACTTTACCCGCATATGAGGCACTATTTTCGGATACATTTTATCCATTTTCACCCCTTCCTCTGGTTCTCCAAAAAGTTAACTTTGACTTTTTCTGCCTCTGGAGGAATGTAAGGGGCGTTGTCAGGGGACTTTACCCGCATATGAGGCACTATTTTCGGATACATTTTATCCATTTTCACCCCTTCCTCTGGTTCTCCAAAAAGTTAACTTTATCTAGCATATTCTGAACATGCCACACCAAAACGATAGAGAAGTGATAGAAATAGATATAGAATTATAAATAGGAGACTTTTTTCTCGGCCAGCTCTAAGCGACCCTGTGGCGTAGTGAGATAAGTATTGGTCTTTGCCGTGGGAGACCCGGGTACGATACCCGCCTCAGCTCAGCTGAAAATATATACTGATAAATCTCTATAACAGCACAAAATCGGACACTAGAAATCGCTTTTTAAAAGGACTCTGACAAAAAACGGCTGTCTCACTTCATGGAGGAATGTACCCGCCCCATGTGCACTCTGGCCCGGGTAAATTTGTTGCCTTGAGACCCCCCCTCTGGAGGAATGTAAGGGGAGTTGTCAGGGGACTTTACCCGCATATGAGGCACTATTTTCGGATACATTTTTTCCATTTTCACCCCTTTTCTCTGGTTCTCCAAAAACTTTACTTTGACTTTTTCTGCTTCTGAAAAAAAGGTATTTTTACTTTAGAGTGGAGTCTATATATAATACTTTTGTTCAATAAGCTTCAGCGCCACTGGTGGGGTAATGGATAAGGAGTTGCCCTTTGGAGTGAGGGAGCGGGGTTCAATTCCCGCCCTTGGCACTTAATCTTAAGTTCCTTGAATTCATTTTTATATGTGGACACTAACTGTCCACAAGTCAATATGGGGGCCCATTACTTGATATTATTATAATTAACCACTTATAAATAATATTGAGAAGTGGGATCTACAAATGGGCTTCCATATTGAGATCCCCATAGGTATATATACAAGTGGGCTTCCATATTGAGATGTGGGATCTACACGTGGGCTACCATATTGAGATGTGGGACATCGCCACAATCCCCATAGGTATATGTACAAGTGGGCTTCCATATTGAGATGTGGGATCTACAAGTGGGCTTCCATATTGAGATGTGGGATCTACAAGTGGGCTTCCATATTGAGAAGTGGGATCTACAAATGGGCTTCCATATTGAGATGTGGGACATCGCCACAATCCCCATAGGTATATGTACAAGTGGGCTTCCATATTGAGAAGTGGGATCTACAAATGGGCTTCCATATTGAGATGTGGGACATCGCCACAATCCCCATAGGTATATGTACAAGTGGGCTTCCATATTGAGATGTGGGATCTACAAGTGGGCTTCCATATTGAGATGTGGGATCTACAAGTGGGCTTCCATATTGAGAAGTGGGATCTACAAATGGGCTTCCATATTGAGATGTGGGACATCGCCACAATCCCCATAGGTATATGTACAAGTGGGCTTCCATATTGAGAAGTGGGATCTACAAGTGGGCTTCCATATTGAGATGTGGGATCTTCAAGTGGGCTTCCATATTGACTTGTGGGATCTACAAGTGGGCTTCCATATTGACTTGTGGGATCCCCCCCAGGCAAGTGGGCTTCCATATTGAGATGTGGGAGCCCCCCCCGTGTATAAATACACAGACACGCGTGTGTACAAGTACACCTGTCAAATGTTCTGCAAGATGGTTCCCATATCGAGTTTTGGGACCCAGCCCAGAGCCGAGTGGGTCCCCATATCGTCGTGCCGGACACCGGTGAGAGCTCCACCTGGTGGTTGAGAAGGGAAAGCATCCCAAAGGTCAATATCGCGTTGATTGGCGACTAAAATGGGGGGGGGAGGGGGGGGCAGGGCTTGGTATTTCCCGGCACGGCGGGGTGACCCCCGAGACCCCCGGGGGTCCGGCTATTTTACAAACGTTGCATTGGCAGAGTAATCGGGGGGTTAAGCCATGGAGGTCCCACTCCTGCATATTACATTGCCACCGGGTCCCCATATTCGAGCAGTCCTGCTACCATTGGGACGCGCGGAGATTTGAAAAGCGGACCAGTTATCCCTTTTAATCTCTATCATCGTTGAGACATGGTACACACGTAAGTAGGCCTACTAGCCTCCTCACATGCTCTCACTCTCTGCTGCTAGGAAGAGCGGTGCTGAACAGTGTTTGGAGGCAGGACCAAACCATTACATGTAAATAGAGGGGGGTGTACAGAGGCTTTGGATAATTAACTTTTAGAAGAAAATAAGTAAAATGAATCGTAAGTTTAAAATTACATTATCAATATAACGTTATATTAATGTTAATTATTGATGATTGATGAAAGGTTACTTAAACATTTTCTCTTAATGTTCTAAAAATGTTTGGGGCCCCTGTCAGTCACGGGCCCTTAGAATCATCCTAACTTTTCACCCCCTTACGGCGCCCCTGGGAGCATGGCATGGCTTTGCAAGCATCACGAGCATCTATCGGCTTCAAAAGTTGAACAATGCTCGATGCTTGGCATCAGCCAATCAAATCCCGTTTATGCAATTCCCGCCAGTACAAGCGCTAGCCAATCAAACCGCGTGTATGCTGATACCGCAGGTCTTGACTATTTTCCATATGTCATAAAATGGAGGATAAATTAATCATTGCCGTGGCAAATGTCCCAGTCCTGTATGACTGTACTCTGTTCACCTACCGGGACCTAAACCGGAGGAACCAGGCATGGCGGGAGGTGGCAGAGACAGTTGGTGAAACTGGTAGGTTTTCAACTGTTTGGGGAGTTTATATCCAGTTTACTTCGTTTTAACATTGAATGGACAGCTAGTAATGTAGCATAACATATAATATATATTAATATAATAATAAAAAAATAAAAAAATTATATATATAATATAATAAGTATAAGCATAATATATAACATATTATAAAACGGACAAGTCAAATCAAGCAATCTGATTAGTTCTTAGCCGTGATATACTGAGCGTATACCACTGGTAGAATTGTAAGTTACTTTTCACAACAAGTCAGTATCCCTCCGCGTCTGAGAAAAACAGTATACCGTTGTTCTGAAAAGCAAATGCTTGCAGTTTGCTTTTCAAACTGGAACAAGAAAGCAGCGGAGAAGTAACGGGGCAGAAACCCTCCTTTTTACGCAGCGGTCCAGACATAGACATCAAACGGCAAAACATATTCAGTGTGCAGTTCCTTTGGCATTAGGGCAGGGATATCTAGATACTTTCCAAGGTTTGACATAATGAATTGTGCTACTTTTAAAGCAAACAACGATGTTTTCAAATCTGTAATCAAAGAGGTCTGCAAAAACACTATCGACCAATCAGATTGCTTGATTTGACTTGTCAGTTTTATAAATATATTTACATTTCTTCCGTTACGAAACAAACTTACAAAGCATAAGATGGAAACATCTAAGATTAACTTCGACCTCCGGGGGGGGTCTTACTATGGAGGAGTGGATTGAGGAGTGCCTATCTCCAGAAAAAAAGCACCTAAACGACGACATGCAGAGCTACGTGAAGAGCAGGTAGACCAACTGGAAAAGTACCACCATTCAAAAGCTTTCTGATGCGGGTCTTGAAAGCAGAGAAATTATGACCGTTAGTGGCCACAGGTGCGAAAGCTCTCTCCAGAGCTACTGGAAGCCAAATCTCGGGGACCGGAGAAAGTGGAGCAATATTCTCACCACGCCAAGCAACAGCCTAGAACAACCTCAACCAGGGGTGGCGCCAGGGGGGAGCTAGGGATTGCCAAAGCACCCCCTAAGCACCCCCAAGAAATATGTTTTTTTTCGAAAATTATTATTATTTTTATTAAATTAAATCAGAAAAATTATTGATTACATCAATGCAAATGTGAAACAAATAAATGTTTGACCAAAAACATAAAGCCAACACAGGTGATATGATTAGGCCAATGGCCAGCACCCATTCGATTGTTGACCTACCCATAGGCTAAATTACTTTGTGACACTTGAGTGACTTCCTGTTAGCTGGAGCCCCAAAGGATTTGCTAACAGCAAAGTGACAAATGGATCGTTTTTTAGTCCTTAAACGTCCACGTGTGGACACTCAATCAAAACCACCTGAAAGCGAGAGGGATTCTGCACATAATAGGCCTCGTGAGTACAAGTAGCTTACTTCTGGGTCTCTGTGTTTCATTCAAGCTCTGCTCTGTGTGTGTGTGGCACGAGCAATTTTGTGTGCGTGCGCAAGCGAGCGAGAGAGCTCGCGCCGGAGGTCGTTGTGGTTAGCATCTGGTGCCAGCTAGCCAAGCTAACGGATATAAGGAGCTTTTTCAACAACAAGGTGGAGGGAGAACTCTCTCCTGTCAGACTGAGAGTCTCAGATAACCTCAGCTCAGGTGAAGTAAAGGACTCTCAGTGTTTAGATAGTTAACTTTAGTCTAGTTATCTCAGTGGGTCTCAAACGGTTTGTTTTAAAAGGGGAGTGATTTGTAAAATATCTATAAAGAAATAGAAAATCTGTTTACAGTTCTGTTTCATATGTATGTTGAGAGATACTGTATATCCATAGATCTCTTCATTTTGGCTCTCAAAGTGCACCAGATTGATGCTTTTAACTTCAATATTTAAAAAAAAATCTTCTGGACCCCACTAGAGGAGGTGAGGTCCACTCCCCACTTGTAAAAATAGCACTTTACCCCTGCTTACACCTATATGCCGTGAGCTGATTACCGAGCCTTCATTGTAACAGTCGCGGGTACACTATGTGTGTGTGTGTGTGTGTGTGTGGGGAGTGTTGCAGTAGAAAATTCGACTGTAGCGCTGGTGCATTAATGGGAAACCCTTAATGTTTGAGCACCCTGTATGACACGTCAAGCTACCCCACAGCACCCCCTAGAGAAAATCTCTGGCGCCGCCACTGACCTCAACCTATACAAGTAACCACATAAGCCATGCTACTGATGCTGGACAGTTTTTCAGTGGGTGCACAATAAACGGCAACATACAAATGAATGTAAATAAATAGCCAAATAATGGATCAACGCTCTCTGTCTAATATGTTCACTAGCTGTTAGTGTTGTTGCATAGCAACCACCTCGCACTATGTTTCGTGCAGAAGGCAACGGAGGGACTATTTTATTTTGAACATCATTATTTACTAATAAAAACTATTTAAATTAGAGTGTGTATTTTTCTTTCATATTGCCACACTTGGCACCGTTTTATAAAAGCAATAGCTCACTTCAGGCCGTGGTATATGCTCATTATATCACAGCTAAGGGGCGTGGTTCGGCCCGACGGTTACATTAGCTCACACTAGATTTCCTTTTGAGGGCCACCAGCTGCAGAGAGTTAACTAATTAAAGGGGCGTGGCCCCACATCTGTGAGAACTCAGCAATCAGGTGTCCATTTTAGGTAGCACTTTCCTGGAGCGTCAGCGTCAGACAGACGAAGACTGACAAAGACAATAGAGTCCTGCTGGAGTAAGACTGACAAAGACAATGGAGTCCTGCTGGAGTCACGAGGGTGGCAAAGAGGAGGCAAATCCTACTTTGATTGAGCTAAGTATCGCTGGTGTTTTATTTCATTTGGTTGTTTAGCCCCTCATGCTATACTCATGTGTATTTTCTCCATTCCTGTTCATGTGTCCTCTCGTAATTATCACTGGCCCCGTGTATCTCGTAATCGATATAACCGGCCTGCTCTCGTCTATCCCACATGCTCCTCTGACATCCAACATCTAGTTTCAGGCGGCCTGTGGAACTGCCAGTCAGCTGTTCCTAAGGCTGACTTCATCTCTGGCTACGCTTCCCTGCAGTCTCTGGATTTCCTTGCTCTCACTGAGACGTGGATTACTCCATCCAACACATCCACCCCAGCAGCTCTCTCCACAGCATATTCCTTCTCCCATACACCCAGACCCACTGGCAGAGGAGGTGACACTGGTCTCCTGCTCTCTCCCAAATGGAGCTTTTCCCTCTTCAAGCTACCTAACTTCACTCCTTCCACCTTTGAATTCCATGCCGTCACAGTAACCCATCCTATACAATTAACCATTGTTGTTCTCTAGCGTCCACCAGGCGCCTTGGGGGACTTCTTGGAGGAATTAGATAATCTCCTCTTACACATCCCTGAAACTGGCCCTCCCGCTGTACTTCTCGGAGACTTCAACCTCCAGACAGGGAAGATAGACAAACTAACATCTCTGTTAACCGCCTTTGCTTTCTCACTGTCTCCATCCCCACCAACTCATAAAGCTGGCAATGTCCTTGATCTCATATTCTCAAGGAACTGCACTACTTCTAACCTCTCTGTAAACCCGCTCCACACATCCGATCACTTCTTCATTTCATTCTCTCTACCCCTTTCCAAACATAACGAACTAATATCTTCTCATCCTGCACCTGTCCGCCGTAACCTTCGTTCCCTCCCCCCCTCTACCTTTGCCTCATCGGTGCTCTCAGCCCTCCCTTCCTCTGACTCGTTCCAACTCCTACTTCCAAACTCTGCTGCAGAAACTCTCCTCTCTACTCTCTCATCCTCTCTGGACTCTCTCTGTCCTCTCACATCTCGGCAGGCTCGTCAGTCCCCTCCTGCTCCCTGGCTAAATGACGCACTGCGTGCTAATAGAACCGTCCTTCGGGCAGCAGAGCGGAAACGGTGGAAATCCAAACACCGTAACGACCTCCTAACCTATCAGGCTCTCCTCTCCTCTTTCTCTGCTTCCATCTCTCAGGCAAAAAGCACTTTCTTTCAAGATAAGATCCAATCTTCCTATTCCAATGCCAAAAAACTATTTTCCATCTTCTCCTCCCTCCTGGACCCACCCAAAGCCCCTTCCCCCTCCTCCCTTCTGTCAAGCGACTTTGTTAACCACTTTGAAAAAAAGGTTGATGATATTCGCTCTTTTTCTGACTCACCTTTATTCACCACTGGGTCACCAGACCCTCCTTTCACCCACACACTGACCTCCTTTTCCCCTCTCTCTCCAAGTGAGGTTCTTACCCTCATTACCTCTGCCCGCCCTACCACCTGTCCTCTGGACCCTATCCCTTCAAACCTCCTTCAGACTATCGCTCCTGATATTCTACCGTTACTCACCCATTTCATCAACACTTCTCTAACTTCTGGTCACTTTCCAAACAGTCTCAAGGAGGCAAGAGCAAGCCCTCTCCTAAAGAAACCCACTCTCAACCCGTCTGATGTTATAAACTACAGGCCTGTCTCTCTCCTCCCGTTCCTGTCTAAAACACTTGAACGCGCTGTCTTTAAACAACTCTCCTGTTATCTCCATCAGAACAACCTTCTGGATCCGCACCAGTCTGGTTTCAAGGCAGGTCACTCCACAGAAACTGCCCTCCTTGCTGTCACTGAGGAACTGCACACTGCTAAAGCAGCCTCCCTCTCCTCTGTCATCATCCTGTTGGACCTGTCTGCTGCATTCGACACGGTGAACCATCAGATCCTCCTTCGCACTCTCCAAGAACTTGGAGTTTCAGGCTCTGCACTTTCCCTCATCACCTCATACCTCAAAGACCGCACCTACAGGGTTACTTGGAGAGTGTCGGAGTCCGACCCTTGTCAATTAACTACAGGGGTCCCTCAGGGCTCTGTTCTTGGTCCCCTCCTCTTCTCCTTGTACACAAACTTGCTCGGATCTGTCATTAGCCCGCATGGTTTTTCATACCACTGCTACGCTGACGACACCCAATTAATTATGTCCTTTCCCCGCTCAGAGACCCAGGTCGTCGCACGCATCTCTGCTTGTCTAGCTGACATCTCTCAGTGGATGTCTGCTCATCACCTCAAGCTCAACCTTGACAAGACTGAACTGCTTTTCCTTCCGGGAAAAGATTGTCCCACTCTTGACCTAACAATCAACATCGGCACCTCTGTTGTTTCCCCGACACAGACTGCAAGGAATCTGGGTGTGATCCTAGATAACAACCTGTCCTTCACTGCAAACATAGCTGCTACAACCCGCTGCTGCAGATACACGCTTTACAACATCAGGAGGATACGTCCCCAGCTGACCCAGAAAGCGACGCAGGTTCTGGTCCAGGCTCTCGTCATCTCACGCCTAGACTACTGCAACTCCCTCCTGGCTGGTCTACCTGCATGTGCCATCCGACCTCTGCAGCTCATCCAGAATGCAGCGGCTCGTCTGGTTTTCAACCTTCATAAATTCTCCCACACCACGCAGACACACACCCCAGACACACACACACACACACACACCACAGACACACACACACCACAGACACACACACAGACCACAGACACACACACAGACCACAGACACACACACAGACCACAGACACACACACACCACAGACACACACACACCACAGACACACACACACCACAGACACACACACAGACCACAGACACACACAGGGGAGCAATACTGTGTTTACCTAGCTATTTTAATTAATGTCATTCATCTGAACTAAATCACAGACTTCATTCATCCATTGCATGCATTCTCTCTCTTTATATACAGAGTCATATTAAAGAAGTAGAAATACACAAAACGTACCGTAGGCAGATGGCGAGTCGCTCGGCGGGTCCGATTGACAAACGCATACAGGTGTCTGCCTTTGCAATCAGTGGACCGACTTTTCCGAGCAACTCGTCGAACACGTCTTTGCTCATCCTGAAGTACTGCTGAAACGGTACACCATCCAGGCGGAGCTCTTGGACAAGAACGTGGTATTCCCCCCGTTGCAGACGTTTTCTGAGTATCGGATGTACCCAACAGCGACGCACAATACGTGGCCTCCTGCGAGACATTGCATAAACCAACGCTACCCTTGCTACAAAACCGGCATCCATTTTGGCAATAGTGGAGAAGAAGCGGGCTTTTTTTTGCTTTGTATGCCGGGGGCGGGCGGGAGATTCCTGATTGGTTGTTGGTCGCCTTGGGCGTGAGAAATCGCCAAGCCTCAGACACGCCCAGCTTCAAGATTTGTTGATGCCTGTAGTGTAGACGGGCCGTAAGATGCCCGAGGCAACGACCACACGGCCTACAACTGCAAAGGCGACTCAAATTCCTGCACTGCCTCAGATTCCTCACTACGCTCTGATGCCTCAATACCCTCCGATGCCCCAACACCCTCAGATGCCCCAACACCCTGAGATGCCTCAGATGCCTCAAAACCCCCAACACCCTCAGGAGGCCCCAACACCCTCAGATGCCCCAACACCCTCAGATGCCCCAACACCCTCAATACCCTCAGATGCCTCAAAACCCTGAGATGCCTCAGATGCCTCAAAACCCTGAGATGCCTCAGATGCCTCAGAAGCATCAACACCCTCAATTCCCTCAGAAGCCTCAACACCCTCAATTCCCTCAGAAGCCTCAACACCCTCAATTCCCTCAGAAGCCTCAACACCCCCAACTCCCTCAGATGCCCCAACACCCTCAGATGCCCCAATTCCCTCAGAAGCCTCAATACCCTGAGATTCCTAAAAACCCTCACATTCCTCAATTCCCTGAGATTCTCAAAACCCTCAGATTCTTCAAAACCCTAAGATGCCCGAGGCAACGACCAAACAGCCTACAACTGCAAAGGCGACTCAAATTCCTGCACTGCCTCAGATGCCTCGAAACCCTCAGATGCCTCGAAACCCTCAGATGCCTCAATACGCTCAGATGCCGTTTCCACAATATATGCTGATGTATCCTCCCTTTAATCCTCTTTATCCTCCCAAATATCTAGCTACAAAGCCAAAACCTACTGCGGCGACAACACCAACTACAACTAAACCCTCATCGCAGCTTCCACCATCAATGCCTTACTATCATCTTTACCCTATGACCCCTCCCTATCCCCAATATCCAACCACTCCAGCTAACACTGTGAAACCAGATCCCCCGCCCACTCCGGCACCCCATTCTCCTTTTCATCCCCATGTTCACTTGCCCATACCAATGCTGCCTCCTTTTCCTCCTCCACGCTACCTTAATAAAAGTTTTGAACAGAGACGCTTTATAGTTTGTGCTTTTGTTAACCTTCAACTACCCAAGAGACCTTTTATTCCAGGCTCTTCAAGAAGTCTCATTTGGTTTGTGAATGAGTGAACAGTCGATATTGAGAAAATGACATTTAACTTAAACGGAAAAATTGTGCTGACAAATGATTAACTGAAAGTGCACACTTTAAATTCCTACATTTATAAATGTAATTAATGTTTGGCATTTTAAGTGTTGTCATAGTGTGGCTTTGTGTCCACATGGTGGCATCATTGCTCAACCATTTCTTAGTAGGTTTTGAATTGGAACATTTTGTGGTTCACACTAGCTTTCCTTGTGTGAACAAGCTTTAAAATGGTTGTTTTTTTTGAAAACGTATTTCAGTCAAAGGTAAAGTTCCATCATGTCCTTTCCTAAAATACGTAACATATGCTATGTGAGGGACGCTGGCTTCACTCATTACATACACCGACTCTGAAATGGAGCATTTACAACTTTGGGCAGTTCTGCAAAACATTGAACCTTCAGCATTTGTTTCTTTTTGGTTTTGTAAACAAGCATTACTAAATATTTGGTCAAACACTAGGTCATAAGTGTTCAAACTACACATGTAGATGTTATATTATAAAAGTAGCCTTCATACAACTAAAAATGACGTAACTGGTGAGATTTTTAATTATTCAAGTGAAATGTCAATGATAGAAGCAAAACCTTTTATCATACAGGGTGTCCTTAACACCTGTGTATTGTGTATTTCAAATTATGGAACTAACCATGAAACGACATCTCTGGTCCAAGTCAGGCTGGGATACTGATGCATGTTCACCATCCCATTACCGTCTGATTGACTTTCCTTGATGTGAAGATAAATATTTTGTCTTCTAAATAAGGGAAAGCATTGTTATACATGTAATTATTGTGGGTCAATGTAGATTAACAAATCAAAATAGTCAGACTCTTCGCTTGCATTCATTGGTTTGTTATCGAAATCAAACCGTATGATATACAAAATTATGAAGAACCAAGAATCGTGGGATATTTTTATCAATCAATGTTTATTTATATAGCCCAATATCACAAATGTTACATTTGTCTCAGTGGACTTCACAGTTTGTACAGAATATCAGTATGACAATACGACACCCTCTGTCCTTAGACCCTCACATCGTACAAGGAAAAACTTCCGGAGAAAACCCACAGTTTAAAGGGAAAAATGGGAGAAACCTCAGGGAGAGCAACAGAGGAGGGATCCCTCTCCCAGGACGGACAGACGTGCAATAGATGCCGTGTGTAAATTGAAAAGATAATACATTTGCAACATAGGTAGTCCAAATGTTTGGAAATGCATGTGTGTATAATAGGAAGATGAATCCACGAGGATATCCATCCAGGACCTATGATCCAGGACCACAGCCACGACTCAAGATCCAGGGCTCGCGATCCAGGACACAGGACCGCAGGATCATCCATGACTCCGGATCCCAGCGTATATAGACACCAAAAAGAAAGACATTTGGGGAAGCTGGGTTAATCGGAACATGAGAGTACACAGGTATAGACAGAGAGAAGGAAGAAGTAAGATGTCCCCCGACAAACTAAGCCTATATCAGCAAAACTAGGGGCTGAATCTAATCAGCCCTAACTATAAGCTTTATCAAAAAGGAAGGTCTTAAGCGCACTCTTAAAAACGGATAGGGTGTCTGCCGCCCGAACACAAACTGGAAGCTGATTCCACAAATGTGGAGCTTGATAAGAAAAGGCTCTGGCTCCCATTGTACTTTTAGAGACTCTAGGAACAACCAACAACCCTGCATTCTTGGAACGCAATGCCAGGACAGTAGGGTATAATGAGTTCTTTAAGGTAAGATGGCGCCTGCCCATTAAGGGCATTGTAGGCGAGAAGAAGAATTTTAAATTCTATCCTGTGTTCTATAGGGAGCCAGTGTAAGGCAGCCAGAACAGGAGTAATGTGGTCCCTTTTCCTAACTCTGGTTAGTACTCGAGCTGCAGCATTTTGAATCAGCTGAAGCGACTTGACTGACTTCTTGGTACACCCTGATAATAAGGAGTTACAATAATCCAGCCTTGAAGTAACAAATGCATGGACTAGTTTCTCTGAATCATTTTGAGGCAAGATATGCCTGATTTTTGCAATGTTTCGTAGATGGAAGTAGGCGGTAGTGTTAATTTTGTTGACTAAAATTATGACGAAATATGTTCGTTAACAACCTTTTTTTCCGTGACGAAAACGAGACGATGACGAGACGGCACCGACGGCAGTAAACAATAACTGTAACTAAATCATCATGCAATATCGTTGACGAAAAGTGACGAGACGAAAATGTAGTTTACTAAATAAAAACTATGCCAAAATCTCTCTTTACTTTCGTTGATGAAAAATGAGGAGACGAAATACTATCAAAGATAACGTTACATCTCTGATAGTCAGTTTTTCTCCCAGCAGTTCCATTTCCGGTGCTGCGGCAGGGCAGCAGCTGTGTGTCTGTGGTGCGCGCGGCGGTAGATTTGAATTACACCGGGCAGCGGCACACTGTGAACTGTCAGGAAGACTCGGGTCTAACTCATGGTCTAACTAACCTTATTTAACAGGAGCAGTGGTCGCACTCGCGTTAACCGAATACCCCCCCGTCAGTGCGAGTGAGTGATAAATTGTGCACTCGACGGATAATAATGGATTATGACGGAAATGTTACGATCCTGTCCGTCAAAATGACTGACAACGAAAAAGTCTAAAGCCACCACTGCTTGGGAGAAAGAAACGATGTGATATTTGGGCCCATTTTTGCTACAATGAGGCGGAGAAAAAAAGCGAGTGCATTGTTTTATCAGAAGGGAAGCAATGCGGCCATAACACAGCTGGTAAAAACACCACAAACCTGACCAGATATTCTCTGCAAATCTTCTTTCTTAATCATTCAACCTGTGTTTTTCATAAAATAAGGACAGGATATAATCTTATTGTGAAATATGTTTGACTAAAATGACAAATTATTGGTTTTGGCTAGACTAGTTTGACTGAAATGTTCTATATAATCTGATGACTAAAAAAGACTCAACAGTTTTCATTGACAAAAAGTAGACTAAAATAATTAGTTTTCTTTGACTAAAATAAGACTAAAATGCTCAGACATTTAGTCGACTAAATCTTGACTAAAATGTTTACTGTTTTAGTCGACTAAAATAAGACTAAAATGCTCAGACTGTTAGTCGACTAAAACTTGACTAAATAAAAACAGGATGAAGGTGACTAAATATGATTAAAACTAAAAAGGAAATTTAACACAGGACTAAAACTAAATTAAAAAATAGCTGACGAAATTAACACTAGTAGGCGGTCCTTGAAATAGATTTTATGTGGACGTTAAAAGATAAATCCTGATCAAATATAACACCAAGATTCCTTACAGCCTCACTGGAGGCCAAATTAATGCCATCCATAGTTAGTATATCTTTAGATAATTTGTTTCGTAGATTCTTCGGGCCAAGTACAATAACTTCAGTTTTGGTCGTGTTTAACATCAAAAAGTTTAAGGTCATCCACGTTTTTAAGTCCTTGAGGCAGTCTTGAATTTTATTTAGAGGCTTGATGGATAAATATAGTTGAGTATCATCTGCATAACAATGAAAGTTTACAGAATGATTCCTTATAATATTGCCTAACGGAAGCATATATAATGTGAACAAAATAGGTCAGAGCACTGAGCCCTGTGGCACTCCATGGCTAACTTTGGTTTGCGTGGAAGATTCATCGTTGACACGTACAAACTGAGAGCGTTCAGATAGATAGGACCTAAACCAGCCTAAAGCAGTTCCCTGTATGCCAACTAAGTGCTCTAGTCTTTGCAATAAGATATCATGGTCGATAGTATCAAATGCAGCACTGAGATCGAGCAAAACAAGAATTGAGACAAGTTCCTTGTCAGAGGCTATTAGAATGTCATTTGTGACTTTAACCAGAGCTGTCTCTGTGCTATGTTGTGTTCTACAGCCAGACTGAAAATCTTCAAATAAATCATTGTTTTTAAGTAATCACACAGCTGTTTTGCGACTGCTTTCTCAAGAATTTTTGAGAGCAACGGAAGATTAGAAATAGGTCTATAGTTGGCTAAAACCTCTGGATCGAGGTTGTGCTTTTTAAGAAGCGGTTTTATCACTGCTACTTTGAATGATTGTGGAACATAGCCTGATAATAAAGACATATTCATAATATTTCATAAAGAAGTGCTAATTAATGGAAAAACTTCCTTCAACAGCTTAGTTGGAATTGGGTCTAACATGCACGTTGATGGTTTAGAAGAGAGAATCATTGAATTTAACTGTTCAAGGTTTATGGCTGAAAAGCATTCTAGTTTACTATCTAGTGTAATATTAGAACTTACGTTTCCGGGAGCTGTTGATAACACTATACTGGTCAAAGGCAAGAGGTCATTAATTTTGTTTCTAAGAGTAACAATTTTATCATTAAAAAAGCACATAAAATCATTACTACTGAGTGCTAT
Source organism: Pogonophryne albipinna (assembly GCA_028583405.1). NCBI lineage: Eukaryota > Metazoa > Chordata > Actinopteri > Perciformes > Artedidraconidae > Pogonophryne > Pogonophryne albipinna. Next base: position 2,692,747 of record CM053249.1, read on the forward strand.
GGGAATAGAAGGCTCAATCGAGCTGTGGCTCTCTGTCAGCCTGGCTACAGTGCTGAAAAGAAATCTTGCATTATTCTTATTCTCATCTATTAATGAAGAGTAGTAGGCTGCTCTCGCTTTACGCAGTGCTTTCTTATATTCATTGAGAGCAATATGCCAAATTAAACGAGATTTTTCAAGTTTAGTGGAACGCCATATCCTCTCAAGTTGTGTCGACTTTTGCTTTATTTTTGCGGGTTTCGGCATTATGCCATGGAGCTAATCTATGTTGTTTTATTTTCTTCTTTTTCAAAGGAGCAACAGAGTCTAATTTTATTTGCAGCGCATCTGTAGCACTATCAACAACATGATCAATTTGGGGTGGTGTACATTTTGTATAAGTTTCCTCCCTTACATGCAGACATGCTATCGAGTTAAGTATTGGTGGAATCTCTTCCTTAAATTTGGCTATAGCACTAACAGATAGGTTTCTGCTGCAGGAACTTTTGACTAATGCTTTGTAGTCTAGTAACAGTACTTCAAAAGTTACTAAGAAATGGTCGGATAAAGCAGGATTATGCGGTTCGACTAATAGTTGCTCAATTTCAATACCATAAGTCAGAACAAGGTCGAGGGTGTGATTAGAGTGTGAGCAGAGTTGTGTTACTTCTATGAAATGTTTGGCCATCAACAATTATATTAGCCATGCCCAAATAAATACTGTATTGTTATGTGTCTATCATTCTTGTGACTTCATTTTGCTTCAGCTGCTGCTGGTAGTCCCTAAAACCAACCAAGGTGTTTGCAAGACAGCGTATACAGAGGCTTTTTTGTACTTGGAAGAACACTTTTTGTCATCTCTGTAGGTTGAACAGTTTGTATATCGAGCCTTCTCAGCGGTAGCCCCCAGGCTCTGGAACGACCTGCCCCCCATTTCAAATTGTCGCCCACCCTCCAAACTTTTAAGTCTCGCCTAAAGACCCACCTCTTTTCCCTCGCTTTCGAGTCAGTCTGAGCTATGTTTTATCAATTTGTATGCTTTTATTGTATGTCCATAGCCTTTATGTACTGTGTATTAATTCTTATGTGTGCCTTTCATCTATTATTATATTTTATTATAATGTTATGTTTGGTGTGAAGCACTTTGGTAAACCCTCTGTTTTTATTATGTGCTATACAAATAAAGTGGGTTGGATTGGATTTGTAATAGTTGGTATGCCTTTGAAACCAACGGTGCTAGTGAACTGCGAGCGCCGGAACCTCACAGCGGCGGAGAAACTGTGGAGTGCTTACACCAATAGCGCCTCTTAAGCGCATAAAGGTGCGCCGCATTTGCGCTTCAATGCCATGCAATCTACCCACACTACCTTTGCGATCGACGTTTTGGGCACCCCCGATCTACATGATCAATATACAGGGCTTACTTTGTAGACGTTAGACAAGTCTTAAGGAGGCCCACCTGTTGCAAGCTAATTGAACACAGGTGCAAGCATTAGCTGAGGCTGCACCTGCCTTGTTGATTGGCTGCCTGGTGGTAATATGTGTCAGTATTAAAGCCCTGTCTCATGCTTCGTTGCCAAGTGCTCTCCACCCGCAGTGAGTTTGATTTTACAGAATGGGAATCCTATGAGCACCTATCACAGCTGTATTGGTTGTAACAGCACCTGCTGATGCTCAAATAGTTGCGGCAAAGAAAGTTATCTCATCTCTTCACATTACCAGCAGTCATGTGCAACAGGATGATACGCAAGAGAAAAGGCGCTGGTGTTTACCTGGCTGCAGCTGTTATTCTGACGTGTTATTTTGCGCAAACTATAGACTGTTATCGTCTGAAGAAAACAGAAAGACGAGAAGGGAGAAAAGATGCCGATACAACAAATGGGTTCCAAGAGGGGACAATTGTTTTTGGGAAAGATTTTGAAAAAGGGTCAGGACTTGATTCTCAAGTCACAGACGGGACCAAGAAGTCATCCTCAAACGCTTATGAGGAGGATGAAGTTGATTATCAAGCAGACGCTGCAGGTAAAAATATTTTGATTACGTATTGAAGGGTTTGTTATTTTGCTTGAATTGTTTTGCATCTCTTTAAAGTACAAACTATTTAAAAATATGTATTATATTCGCCTTCAGGCTGGATGAGCCCAACACAAGTGGCCAGTCCCAAAGACTCATCATGGAAGAGCATGTCGCCCTCACTGCAGTGTGGTTCGGGCCAGTTGAAGTTCAGAGCGGTGGGATCAGGAGCATCACAATTTGCAGTAGAACAAGGTAAATTAATAGCCATAATATCCTAAATGTAGACTTGATTTATCTCTACTAATGATATAAACACTGAACCTTTTTACCCCACAGGAAATGCACCTCCAATGCCTCTGTCCCAGGTCCCGTCTACCTGTGGCTACAGCATGCAGAGGAACTCACATGCACTTGTCATGTTGGTTCCCTATGATGGCTGCAACATGGTTCAAGAGGTAATGTGAAACTGACTTAAAGAGTGAGGAAGTGAGTTTAAAAAAACGATGGCTAGTGCTGTGAATTGTTATAGTTATGAATGGTGTAACGAGAGCCAACCAAATTAAATGTTTAATCTGCATCATATTGATTGCAAGCAAAAATGTGTTTTCAGCTTTTCAAATGAGAGTTGTTTTTTGCTTTCTCTCAAATGTACTGATTAACTATGTTTTTTGAATGGGGACCGACATTCAAATATGTTGCATCATGATGATCTATTCAGAAGATATAGCATCAGATTAATCTTTTGCCTTGTACAGTCGGATTGTAACATTGACAGGTTTGTATGATTCCTTGCTGTTTCTAATTGTATGTTTTTCTCCCAAAGGGTGGAAGTTATGTACTCCCGATGCGTTGGCAAGGAATTCCAGTCTCTCTCTGGTGTTCCAAACCTGCCTCACCACCTGCCTCACCTCCTGCCTCACCTCCTGCCTCACCTCCTGCTTCCAAAACAACTTCCCCCAATTCCCCTGTAGCTCAGAGGCCTCAATACCCTCAGATGCCCCAACACCCTCAGATGCCTCAATACCCTCAGATGCCTCAGAAGCCTCAGAAGCCTCAGATGCCTCAATACCTTGAGATGCCTCAGAAGCCTCAGATGCCTCAAAACCATGAGATGCCCCAGATGCCCCAACACCCCCAGATGCCCCAACACCCCCAGATGCCCCAACACCCCCAACACCCCCAGATGCCCCAACACCCCCAGATGCCCGAGATGCCTCAACACCCTGAGATGCCTCAGAAGCCCCAACACCCTCAGATGCCCCAACACCCTCAAAACCCTGAGATGCCCTCAGATGTCCCAACACCCTCAAAACCCTGAGACGCCCTCAGATGCCCCAACACCCTCAGATGCCCCAACACCCTCAGATGCCCCAACACCCTCAGATGCCCCAACACCCTCAGATGCCCCAACACCCTCAAAACCCTGAGATGCCCCAGATGCCCCAACACCCTCCGATGCCCCAACACCCTCAGATGCCCCAATTCCCAGAGATCCCTCAGAACCCTCAAAACCCTGAGATGCCCCAACACCCTGAGATGCCCCAACACCCTGAGATGCCCCAACACCCTGAGATGCCCCAACACCCTGAGATGCCCCAACACCCTGAGATGCCCCAACACCCTCAAAACCCTGAGATGCCTCAGATGCCCCAACTGTTATGGTTATCTGAGAGGACCCAAACGCAGGACACGGCAGTGTGTTTACAAAGGTTTTATTTGGAGGAGAAGGAGCGTGGAGAGTAGTCCGGCTGGAGAGTAGTCCGGCTGGAGAGTAGTCCGGCTGGAGAGTAATCCACCGGAGAGTAATCCACCGGAGAGTAATCCACCGGAGAGTAATCCACCGGAGAGTAATCCTGGAGCGCAAGAAGAACAGGTAAGAATAATATTCAGGTGTAGCGGAAATCGTAACTATTTCTAAGAAGGCTGAGAAGGCTGAGAGTTTTACCACTGGGGTTTAACAACGATCTGGCGCTGACAGGTTGTGGAGCCTCCGCTGATATGCCATTCGTAATGGCTGATGGAAATCAGGTGTGTCGCAGAGGAGGGTGCTCAACTGATTGCAGCAGGTGGAGATTTGAGCCGGGAGCCAGGAGTGACAGGCACCATGCCCACACAGACAGGGAAAGGGAAAACACACACAAGGGAGGTGGCTGGAGAATACAACCACCACAGTACCCCCCCCTTAAGGGACGCCTCCAGGTGGTCTACCAGGTCTACCAGGTCTTCCAGTGTTATCCCGGTGGAATTCCCGTATCAGAGATGCGCCCACGATGTCTCGCCGGGGAACCCAACACCTCTCCTCTAGACCATAGCCCTCCCAATCCAACAGATATTGGAATCCCCTTCCACGGCGACGAACGTCCAACAATCGCCTGACGGTGTAGGTTGGGTGATTATTAATGATGCGGGGGGGTGGGGGAACACTCACTGGAGGAGACAAAGGACTGCTGGCAACAGGTTTCAACAGAGAGACATGAAATGTCGGATGAACCTTCATGTGTGAGGGAAGTTTGAGTTTGACTGCAGATGGATTAATAATGGAGTCGATGATGAAGGGGCCGACATACCGTGGAGTAAGTTTTTTTGACTCTGTCTTGAGTGGGAGATCTTTGGAAGAAAGCCAAACACTCTGACCTGGTAAGTAGTTGGGGTCCGGGGTCCTGTGGCGGTCTGCGATGTGGCGGTTGCGGGCAGCGGAGCGGAGCAGGGCTGCTCGGGTGTCCCTCCACACCTTACGACAGCGACGAAGGTGGGCCTGAACGGAGGGAACAGCAACTTCCTCTTCCTGGGCTGGAAACAGAGATGGTTGGAAACCCATGGCACAATGAAAAGGTGAAATACCTGTGGCTGCACTTGGCAGGGAGTTGTGGGCATACTCGATCCATGGCAGATGTGGGACCCATGACGAAGGGTTCCTGAAAGCCACACAACGAAGAGCCGACCCCAGATCCTGGTTGGCCCGTTCCGTTTGCCCGTTCGTCTGAGGATGATAGCCAGATGACAGGCTCACCGATGCTCCCAGAGCCTGACAGAAGGCCTTCCAAACGTGGGAAATGAACTGGGGGCCCCGGTCAGAGACGATGTCGGTGGGGATCCCATGAAGTCGAACTACATGGTTGACCAGAAGATCTGCAGTCTCTCGGGCAGTGGGAAGCTTGGAAAGAGCCACAAAGTGTACCATCTTTGAGAATCTGTCCACAATAGTTAGGATGATGGTATTTCCTTGTGAAAGTGGAAGTCCAGTAACAAAATCCAATGCCACATGCGACCAAGGGCGACTAGGTACCGGCAGTGGGCGAAGCAGGCCAGAGGGAGGCTGGTGGGAGGACTTGGCGCGGGCACATACTGTACAGGCAGCAACAAAGGCCCTGGTGTCTTGAGCCATGGAAGGCCACCAGAACCGTTGTTTGAGAATGAACAGTGTGCGATGGGCACCAGGATGACATGAGAAACGAGAGGCGTGTGCCCACTGCAGGACCTTGGAGCGAACAGGGGTAGGCACAAAAAGACTATTAGCTGGGCAGTTACCTGGGTTAGGCTGCGTTCGCTGGGCCTCCCTGACCAATGACTCAATCTCCAAGGTAACAGCCCCCACCACGCAGGAGGCAGGCAGGATAGTGTCTGGACTGGCAGCTGGTCCATCGGAAGCGAACTGGCGAGAGAGGGCGTCAGGCTTGAGGTTCCGTGACCCTGGACGGTAGGTGAGGGTGAATGAGAAGCGGCCGAAATACAGGGCCCATCGAGCCTGACGGGAGTTAAGGCGCTTGGCAGATTGGATGTACGCCAGGTTCTTGTGGTCCAGTCCATACAATAAAAGGGAGTTCAGCTCCCTCCAGCCAGTGCCTCCACTCCTCTAGGGCAAGTTTGACAGCCAGCAGCTCTCTGTTACCCACGTCATAGTTCTTCTCAGCTGGGGTGAGGCGGCGAGAGAAAAATGCACAAGGATGCAATTTTTGGTCTCGTTCCGAGCGCTGGGAAAGAACTGCTCCTACCCCGGTGTTGGAGGCATCGACCTCCACAACGAACTGGCGAGAGGAATCAGGGTGGATGAGCACAGGGGCAGTGGTGAAGAGTCTCTTTAGCTCTGAAAAGGCTGCATCGCACTCTGGGGTCCAGGAAAAGCCAGTTGTGGGGGAAGTGAGTCTGGTTAAAGGACCCGCCACTCTGCTGTAGTCCCTGATGAAGCGCTGATAGAAATTGGCGAAACCAAGAAACTGTTGAAGCAGTTTGACTGAGGTTGGTTTGGGCCACCCCGCCACCGCTTGGATCTTCTCAGGGTCGGACCTAAGCTTTCCTTCCTCAACGATGTAGCCCAGGAATGAGACTGTGTTGACATGGAATTTGCATTTCTCCGCCTTTACAAAGAGTCTGTTCTCCAGGAGTCTCTGCAGCACCTGCCTGACATGGATAATGTGCTCCTCCTTGTTACGAGAGAATATGAGGATGTCATCCAGGTAGACAAAGACTGACCGGTTGAGGAGGTCACGGAGCACATCGTTCACCATCGACTGAAAGACTGCAGGGGCATTCGTCAGTCCAAAAGGCATCACCAGATACTCGAAGTGACCGAGTGGTGTGTTAAAGGCCGTCTTCCACTCGTGCCCTTCTCGGATTCTGACGAGGTGGTAGGCATTGCGGAGGTCCAGTTTGGAAAAAATGGTGGCTTCCTGGAGGGGTTCAAAGGCGGAGTTAATGAGGGGTAGTGGGTATTTGTTCTTTACAGTAATGGCATTGAGACCCCTGTAATCAATGCAGGGCCGCAGTGAGCGGTCCTTCTTGGAGACGAAGAAAAACCCAGCATGACCGGGGAGGAGGATGGCCGAATGACACCGGCAGCCAGGGAGTCATGGATGTAATTCTCCATGGATTTTCTCTCAGGGCGAGACAGGTTGAACAGACGTGAGGAAGGCAGAGGGGCCCCGGGAAGGAGGTCAATGGGACAGTCGTAGGGTCGATGAGGAGGAAGAGAAAGAGCTCGCTGTTTACTGAACACCTCTCCTAGGTTATGATATTCAGTGGGAACAGATGACAGGTCAGGCGGCTCAATCTTGAGTGGTGGAGAGGCGGCCTCTGCTGGCAGTAGGGCAGACTGCAGGCATGAGGATAAGCAAAAAGAACTCCAACTAATGATCTTGCCAGTTACCCAATCAATCTGGGGGTTGTGTGTTCTTAACCAGGGATGGCCCGACACTATGGGGGCCTGAGGTGAGGAAATTAGGTGAAACTGAATAAACTCACAATGGTTTCCAGACAGAATGAGGTTTACTGGCTTGGTGCGGTGAGTGACTTGGGCCAGGAATTTTCCATTTAGAGCATTAGCACTAAGAGGTGAATCTAACACTTCGCAGGAAATTCCTGCCTGAGCTGCAATGTCAATGTCCAAAAAATTCTCATCCGCCCCCGAGTCCACTAAGGCGAGCAGGGGTAGGGACTGTTGGTTGCAGCAAAGCATGGCTTCTAGCTGCGTTCTGGGTCGGGGGTTGAGAGAGGAGGAAGGGCTCGCCAGAATCCCCACAGCTACTGACGAGCCTGACCTTTTGGCAGACTAAACAGGAGGAAACGAGATGACTGGTTTGGCTGCAATAAACACATTCCCCAGCATGGATCCTTCTAGCACGCTCAGATGGTGAGAGGCGGGCCCTTCCCACTTGCATGGGCTCATCTCCATGGGATGAGACTGAGTCGGGAAAGATCGGAGGATTGGGGTAGTGGCAGTGCCAATTTGGGGATCAAGTGAGAAGTCGCTGGGATTGGAGTGACGGCTAGTCCTATCCCGACGTCTCTCTCTGAGGCGATTATCAATGTTAATGGCTGTGGCAATTCAATTATCCAAGCTACCTGGATCATCCCTAGCCGCTAGCTCGTCTTTAATTGCTTCGTTCAGCCCCTGAAGAAAAGCATCCTGTAGTGACTTGTTATTCCAGCGTGAGTCGGAAGCCACTGTTCTAAACTCAACTGAAAATTCGGCTACACTACGGAAGCCCTGCCGGAGAGAAAGAAGGCGCCTAGCAGCGTCCCTCCCCCGTACCGGGTGATCAAAAACTTTTTTCATTTCGGAAATGAAAGTATCATATGACCAGCAAATTTGTGGCTGGCTCTCCCTAACAGCTGTAGCCCAATCTAAAGCCCTCCCCCTCAACAGACTCATTACATATGCTACCCTAGCCCCATCTGTGTGATAAGTACTAGGCTGCTGCTCAAAAACTAACTTACACTGGAACAAAAAGGCTCTACAAATACCCAAATCTCCAGCGTATCGCTCAGGTGTGGGAATGACAGCCTCTCGTAGCTGATGGAGGAATGCGGCAGGAGGGGGGGGGAGGGGCTGTCGACTGTGCAGCGGGCTGCGGAGGAAAAGCCTGTAAGGTGAGCAGTTCTACCAGCGTGCCGATCCTTTGCACATTAACGGAGAGGTTCCGGAGAGTCTCCACTGCCTCACGGAGAACTGTATCATGATGCCCCACGAGAGCGCCTTGACTGGCCAGGGCTTGGCAGAGTTCGTCCGTAGTTTTGGCCTGGTAGCCGGTGTCCGCTGGGTCCATACTGGCCAGATCGTTCTGTTATGGTTATCTGAGAGGACCCAAACGCAGGACACGGCAGTGTGTTTACAAAGGTTTTATTTGGAGGAGAAGGAGCGTGGAGAGTAGTCCGGCTGGAGAGTATCCACTGGAGAGTAATCCACCGGAGAGTAATCCACTGCAGAGTAATCCACCGCAGAGTAATCCACTGGAGAGTAATCCACTGGAGAGTAATCCTGGAGCACAAGAAGAACAGGTAAGAATAATATTCAGGTGTAGCGGAAATCGTAACTATTTCTAAGAAGGCTGAGTACGCTGAGAGTTTTACCACTGGGGTTTAACAACAATCTGGCGCTGACAGGTTGTGGAGCCTCCGCTGATATGCCATTCGTAATGGCTGATGGAAATCAGGTGTGTCGCAGAGGAGGGTGCTCAACTGATTGCAGCAGGTGGAGATTTGAGCCGGGAGCCAGGAGTGACAGGCACCACGCCCACACAGACAGGGAAAGGGAAAACACACACAAGGGAGGTGGCTGGAGAATACAACCACCACACCAACACCCTCAGATGCCCCAACACCCTCAGCTGCCCCAATTCCCAGAGATCCCTCAGATGCCCCAACACCCTCAATACCCTGAGATGTCCCAACACCCTCAGGTGCCCCAACACCCTCAGATGCCCCAACACCCTCAAAACCCTGAGATGCCTCAGAAGCCCCAACACCCTCAAAACCCTGAGATGCCTCAGATGCCCCAACACCCTCAGCTGCCCCAATTCCCAGAGATCCCTCAGATGCCTCAACACCCTCAGATGCCCCAACACCCTCAATACTCTGAGATGCCTCAGATTCCTCAGAAGCCTCAAAACCCTGAGATGCCCCAACACCCTGAGATGCCTCAGAAGCTCAGATGCCCCAACACCCTCAGATCCCTCAGATGCCCCAACACCCTCAGATGCCCCAACACCCTCAAAACCCTGAGATGCCACAGAAGCCCCAACACCCTCAAAACCCTGAGATGCCCCAACACCCTCAAAACCCTCAGATGCCCCAACACCCTCAGATGCCCCAACACCCTCAGATGCCCCAATTCCCAGAGATCCCTCAGATGCCCCAACACCCTCAGATGCCCCAACACCCTCAATATTCTGAGATGCCCCAACACCCTGAGATGCCCCAACACCCTGAGATGCCCCAACACCCTGAGATGCCCCAGAATTCTCAGATGCCTCAACACCCTCAATACTCTGAGATGCCTCAGATGCCCCAACACCCTCAGATGCCCCAACACCCTCAGATGCCCCAACACCCTCAAAACCCTGAGATGCCCCAGATGCCCCAACACCCTCAGATGCCCCAAAACCCTCAGATTCCTAAAAACCCTTAGATGCCTCAATTCCCTAAGATGTTCGAGGCAACGACCACACCGCCTACAACTGCAAAGGCGACTCAAATTCATGCACTGCCTTAGATGCCTCACTACGCTCTGATGCCTCACTACGCTCTGATGCCTCAATACCATCTGATGCCTCAATACCATCTGATGCGTCAATACCCTAAGATGCTGGAGACAACAACAGCAACGACCAAACAGCCTACAACTGCAAAGGCGACTCAAATTCCTGCACTGCCTCAGATGCCTCGAAACCCTCAGGTGCCTTGAAACCCTCAGGTGCCTCGAAACCCTCAGGTGCCTCGAAACCCTCAGATGCCTCAATACGCTCAGATGCCGTTTCCACAATATATGCCGATGTATCCTCCCTTTAATCCTCTTTATCCTCCCAAATATCTAGCTACAAAGCCAAAACCTACTGCGGCGACAACACCAACTACAACTAAACCAAAGGCTAAAAATCCCTCATCGCAGCTTCCACCATCAATGCCTTACTATCATCTTTACCCTATGACCCCTCCCTATCCCCAATATCCAACCACTCCAGCTACCACTGTGAAACCAGATCCCCCGCCCACTCCGGCACCCCATTCTCCTTTTCATCCCCATGTTCACTTGCCCATACCAATGCTGCCTCCTTTTCCTCCTCCACGCTACCTTACTTAAACAGTTCTAATAAAAGTTTTGAACAGAGACGCTTTATAGTTTGTGCTTTTGTTAACCTTCAACTACCCAAGAGACTTTTTATTCCAGGCTCTTCAAGAAGTCTCATTTGGTTTGTGAATGAGTGAACAGTCCATATTGAGAAAATGACATTTAATTTAAACGGAAAAATTGTGCTGACAAATGATTAACTGAAAGTGTACACTTTAAATTCCTACATTTATAAATGTAATTCATGTTTGGCATTTGAAGTGTTGTCATAGTGTGGCTTTGTGTCCACATGGTGGCATCATTGCTCAACCATTTCTTAGGTTTTGAATTGGAACATTTTGTGTTCTGTTAGAAATTCAAATCAATGTTTTGATGGCATAAAGTAGCTTAAACAGTTTAAATGCTATTTTATTCTGGAAAAAAACAGTTCTCAATACCGAGCTTTTATTCTGAAAATCCTTCATGACAACATCCGGGACTACCGTCCATTAGTATCATTAAAGTGGCTATTGACGCTGTTAACATGTATTACATATAAAGTTATGAAAGAGATAAGGAGGAGAAAAGGCATGTGGAAGTAAGCAATGAATGTAAAATATCGAAATCCTCCGTTTAACATAATATCGGACACAGAAGAACGAGGGGGGGGAAGTCTCCTATGTCACCACAGCCCCCAGAGAGGAGGAGCAAACAGCCAGCAAGCGGGAAGAACGAATGCTTGTGGGGTCTCTCCATGGTTCTCTTCTGATCGGCCGACCACAGAGTGGGAGCTTTTCTCTTCCCTCTCTCTGAATCATTTTCTGCTCGTAACATTACCGCGCCATTTTAAAGTACCCATTTGAACCTTCTCAGAGACTCCATTGGTCTACTTACTTTTAAAGCTTCTCTCCTGGACGCGAGAATAACGAACAAAGCATAACAATTAGTCACCAGCTGACGTGATCTCGTTGGACCGGGAGAGACTAACAGCCAGCTGTTTGCCGGGGATGCGGCATCCGTTCAAACACACAGACGAGCTCGAATCAACTCGGTAAAAAGAAGCCCGTTATATCAAATTCTTCATGGTTTATGCAGGACAAAATAGGTTTGTGTGTTTGACGGCGGCCAGCGGATCCTGAAAATAGCTGTGCATTTAATGTTAAAACAACCAACATTTATAAACATATGCATCCTATACCTCGTGGCGCTGCTCTGTCGCAAGCAGGGTGAGTTCACATTTTCTTTTGTTCTTGTATTTAACCCTGCATGCTATTAATTTGTGTGTGTGTTGTATTTTAAATATAAATGTGTGTGGACATTTTACTTCACGTAGGTGTCTTGTTGCGTTTTCATGTAGGTGTCTCTCGTTACGTTAGTTACTCTATGACGTAAGGGTATGCCCATTTAACAATTTTTGTTAAGATCTATGAGACATAGCGAGTCAGTTAAGCACTGAGTAAGTGAAAACCAACAAGGCACAGCGAGTCAACTTAGGGTGGAGTAAGTGCTAGTCGAAAACAGTCGAAAACAGTTTTAAAAATGTCCTTTTCGAGGAAACTGCTTGATTAAGGTGTAAGCCTTTATCAGTGGTTATACTGTTCTGTTTTCAACCAAGATATTGCGGGTGGATTACGGTAATCGGAGTTACAGCAGCATTACGTTAACTTTTGACGACGGTCAGTTAATTGTCGCTGGCAAGTCTCAATATTGGTCCCACCTAACGTGTCGAAATAGCAACAGATAACCAATAGTGGCTTTTAAAACCCTCTATGGCATACTGTTGCCCTCAGGCAACAAACCACTTTTTTCGACCTCACACTGGCCCTCTAAACATTTTTTTTTTTTTTAAATATACACAATGTCACCTGACATGCTGGTGTCCAATAAAATGAGGGAATTATATGGGTGTGGCATTTTGTCTGTGGGTGGAGCAGTCCTTTCTGCAAGCAAAGCTGCAGGGGACTCAGGGCCACCACTTGGTAAGATACATTTCACGTTTTAACATATTAGAAATGTACACAACTTAAAATAAAAAATACATGCATGTGCATGAATACGTAAAGAAGTATATTTGGTTGTTTAAAGACTTATGTATTTATTAATTAGCTAAAACTATGTTTTTGTGTTCGTTGTCTCAGGGCAACACTGTGCCACTTGGACCACTTTTTTCCAGGCAATATCATGCAAGTGTGCAAATGTGCTCAGCTGTAAAATGATAAACCTAATCAATGTTTTTACATCTACTGATATTTACAGGAAATGGACACCAAAACATGTCATGGGCAGAAGGGACACGATCAGGCTGTTAGGGCTATTCCGTCTGACAATGAGGACAGTGAAGGTCAAGATAGGGTTAGGCACACAGACACACACATAGACACACATATATACAGACACACACACATACATACAGACACACACACACATACTGTTGCGGCAGAAGATGGTTTTTACAACCCACCTCTGCCCAGCGTGTCGTTTTGGCGAGCTGCTTGAAATCATAACAGGAGGGAAAATCAGAAAACACCAGGATACCAGTTAAACAATAATCTGTTTTAATTATAAAAGGCAATAATACAATGCAATACAATTCAATATAATTAGGAGCGCCCCTGCTCTAGTTTCTCGTGCTGGTGGGATTCTTCGGTCTTCCCAGCAGGAGGAAAAAGAGAATGAACTAAATTCAAACCCAGCTTTTATACCCAAAAATCACCGGAGGAGCCGAGTCAGTCTATCTCATTGGAAGATGTAAAAGATGGCTTTTCTTAGCGAATCAGCGCGAGCCAGCCAGGATAATAAACAAGTGTCTCTGAGATGGTAATAAAATATATCTGGTGTCCGTTATCTCACTTTCCTGCATAGACTTTCACACACACACTTTCCTGCACATTCCAGAGACCTGAGTTGGGTCTAAAGAATATTCTCTTGCTCACATCTTACTCCCATTATGTATACAAAGTAATTAAACACACACATATACTATTCAAGATATGTAGACTTTCCTGAAACATGACATACTGGAGATCTTAAGCAGAAGATACTCTCATCCCCCTAACTGCTCCTGCTTACCTACACCTCCCCCACAGAGCAATACAACCTGTTTACTCCAAGCACCCCAGAATGTTTGAGCAAGTTTTAGTCCTCACATTTATGAAAGGATAAAACAGAGAAATCAATACAAAACACAAACACAGGTACTGTTTAAACAGTATTCACTTAACTGCTACTATTGATAATTTCCAGAGAAACTCAAGGGGCCTCTTTTAATATCTGGAAGTTGCAACAAGACTTTCTGCCATTTCAAATGTAACACACTTCCCAAATATCAGATGATAATAATCTTCAATAATCCCCCTTTTGGTCTCTCTAAAAAGAGACCAACTTACACAAGGCACTTGAAACATAACTACTGTCATTCCTTTCCACTGTGTCTGTCCCCCAATATTGTATAAATCTATCAGAAACTGAGACCCAAAGTACTTGAAATCTTTGGGAACAGAACACCACTTTCCATGGCAGTGAAGGAACCATGAGAGGGCAACCTGAGAGCTAGAAAGCAGTCTCCTTGTGTGGTGAATCATCAGCCCCCCCCCCTCTGATAGGGAGGGGGATATGCGGCTTTCCCTTCACTGGTGGAACTGATCAGAGAGAAGTAGACTCCTCTGCTGCCTCGAAAAGTCCCCCAGCCCGCTGACAGCCGCTTCCTAGTCGTCTGCTGTAAGGATGTCCTCGAGGTCGTTGTCGTCCAGTCCACTGATGGCTGCTTCCGAGTCGGCCTCCTCTGCGAGGGCCACGTCCGTCCTGATGTCGTCCACGGTCCTAGCAGGTGGTTTCCCCGCTGCACACTGGCTCCCGTGGTACGAGCTGTCCCCCTTTCCTCCCCGGCGGACGGCATGAGAGATCCGCTGGGTCACTCGGTCGGGGCCGGAGAGCCTGGGGTTGAGCCACTTTGTCCTGATGACCTTCAGCCAGACGAACTCCGCTGTGTCAGCCTCCTGGGTCCCCCTTTGGCATCACCAACCTGTGTGGAGAAATCTGATACAAATCCCTCAAGCCTACGCTCAGGGCTGCGGGGCCCTCCGCTGTTTGACCCATCACTGCGTAGGCCGCTTGGAGCCTGTTGGTGGGGTGTCTTAAAACAACAGACGTCTGTGAACAGGTTTTCTAAATTAATTGTAGCCCTCCTATCTGCTAGTGCAGCTTCAGAATCTTAATACTTGGCCCGCGCCCCCAAAATAAAACCCCAACATCTCTAGGTGAACTAAATAACATATTTCAATAGCTCTGAATTTCTGACAAGCATCTGTGTTTATTTTTAAATGAAATTAAATTTAAAATCTAAATATAATATGAACTGCTAATGTTTCTGGTAAAGAAACACACTAATGTTATAGATTCAAAAACACCCAAAACCATGATACTGACAAAGTGAATGATTTCCTGGTGATACTGCTTCTACCGGTCAGTGCTGAGATATTATCAAGCTGAAAATATGAATACAGAATTCCAACAAACTGTCATCAAATGTCTTTCTATTATGAATTTAGATGAAATGTATATCCCCATAATGACCTAAACAATAAAGTCTATGGCTTTTACTTCTTTACCAGGCTAGTTACATGATGCTGTCTAAATTAAATTAAGTCATTACATTACTATGTTTTAGCTTTAACTGTAATATGTTCTTTCTACATTTCAAACCTCAGTTACTTTAATACCTGTTGAAACATTACTCACCGGTCAACTTCCTCAGTATTCCATTCTGGACTTACATCACTCACAGTAGCCCCTTGGCCACTGATTCTGCATCTGTGTTACCTGTTATAACTCAATCAATATTAGAAACATGTCAACATTCATCAAACAGTATCTTATCCCCAGATATGGAGCAAGTCCATTCTAAAACTGTCAATCAATGGTCAGATTGAACAATCGAGTTGGGGCAGCAGGTTCCTTTCAGTCCCTAAATTAAAAATGTACATTGTGAAGTTTACACTCCCCCTTTTTACACATGAACCACATGTGTAACCATGGATTATAAGAAAATACCAAACATTTTCCCAAATGTACATCCATCATTTCCACAGTAAACACTTCAGTGAAATGAAGTGTTTCTCTCCATCCTTCAGTCCTAAAAGAAACAGAATCTTTATGTTTTAGTTTGAGTTTCACATTCTGCAAACTGCCACCTCCTGTCACTCATTAGTCAAAAGCTCCTGCAGCAGAAACCTATCTGTTAGTGCTATAGCCAAATTTAAGGAAGAGATTCCACCAATATTTAACTCGATAGCATGTCTGCATGTAGGGGAGGAAACTTATACAAAATGTACACCACCCCAAATTGATCATGTTGTTGATAGTGCTACAGATGCGCTGCGAATAAAATTAGACTCTGTTGCTCCTAATGTAATAATAATGCAATAAATACTACAAACTACGTCCAGCAGATGGCGGCACCTCACCAGGAATGAGCTCCACCTCCCTGAGGGGGAGAATGCTTCTGAGAGCAACAAGCTTAAACTTCGCGTCTTTATCTGACTTTCTCCCTTATCTATTAATAATTATTCATAGAAAATTATTCCCCCCGTACAGTCTATCCAGCTTTTATAGTGCGATGTTTATTTCAACAGATTAGGAGACCTTAAAACGCGCTTCGACACCGCTTTTCAGCGATGTGGCATTCTCATGGAGTCGAAACCCAGGTCAACAGAATCTCTTTATCGTCACGTTTAGCCTGATAGATTAACCCCACATAACAAAGGATGTCGAGATTCCGGTCATTTCAAAATGGCTTTTTGAAATTTGCGTATCTCCCCTTGGATTCCAACATATAACTCACCTCCAGCCTCTACAAGCCTTGGATTTGTTATTCAGTTTTGTCATGGATGGAAACTCGATATTCCACTTGACTTCCACCAGCACCACCTGTGTGGACTCAATACCAATCACTTAAGCTAGGGACGTTGTGCCCTTTCAGCCGTGCGAGACTCAATACCCCACGCGCTGAAGTACAGCTGCTTCACTTTTATATTTATATAACTTGTATACTTATATAAAGATATGTATTGCACTATCTTAGCGTGAAGACTATGACACTGGGAAATATTCCTGACAACTCTAATATTTGGAATATGGCCAAAACACAGATTTTGAGTGTAACGGGTGTCTGCGCTCACCTGGTATTTATAGAGCTCTGTTTTTAGTTGTCAGAAAGTATTTTGAGGTGTCGTCCCTGGACTTCCTCGTCCGCTGGCTGCTGATGTGATTTCCTCTGAACTCCCACTCGATCACGTCGGGGTCACCACTTGTTGCGGCAGAAGATGGTTTTTACAACCCACCTCTGCCCAGCGTGTCGTTTTGGCGAGCTGCTTGAAATCATAACAGTAGGGAAAATCAGAAAACACCAGGATACCAGTTAAACAATAATCTGTTTTAATTATAAAAGGCAATAATACAATGCAATACAATTCAATATAATTAGGAGCGCCCCTGCTCTAGTTTCTCGTGCTGGTGGGATTCTTCGGTCTTCGCAGCAGGAGAAAAAGAGAGAATGAACTAAATTCAAACCCAGCTTTTATACCCAAAAATCACCGGAGGAGCCGAGTCAGTCTATCTCATTGGAAGATGTAAAAGATGGCTTTTCTTAGCGAATCAGCGCGAGCCAGCCAGGATAATAAACAAGTGTCTCTGAGATGGTAATAAAATGTATCTGGCGTCCGTTATCTCACTTTCCTGCATAGACTTCCACACACAAACTTTCCTGCACATTCCAGAGACCTGAGTTGGGTCTAAATAATATTCTCTTGCTCACATCTTACTCCCATTATTTATACAAAGTAATTAAACACACACATCTACTATTCAAAGTATGTAGACTTCACTGACATGTTGGAAATCTTTAAGAAGAATATCCCCTCCCCCACAGAGCAATAAAACCTGTTTACTCCAAGCACCCCAGAATGTTTGAGCAAGTTTTAGTCCTCACATTTATGAAAGGATAAAACAGAGAAATCAATACAAAACACAAACACAGGTACTGTTTAAACAGTATTCACTTAACTGCTACTATTGATAATTTCCAGAGAAACTCAAGGGGCCTCTTTTAATATCTGGAAGTTGCAACAAGACTTTCTGCCATTTCAAATGTAATACACTTCCCAAATATCAGATGATAATAATCTTCAATACCACCGACGTGAATAACAATCCTACTGTATTTACGTTTATTTTTAGCCAGCAGTTTAAGATGCGCCTCAACGTCGCCCGCTCTGGCCCCCGGAATGCATGTGACTGTGGAGGCTTCGGTCTCTAAATTCACGTGTCTCATAATAGAGCTACCAATAACCAGAGTTGGCTTCTCAGCGGGTGTCTCGCTGAGTGGGGAATATCTGTTAGATACGTGAACGGGTTGGTGGGGACCTGCGAGTTTCGCGTTATGCCCCTTCTGAACAGTCACCCAGTCTCCCTGCTGCTCGGGAGTTGCCAGGGGACAGCTAAGAGGAGCTACCTATTGCCGGTCCGCACCGGCTAACATGGGCTTTACTGTAGCTGAGTTACTTTCTAAGATGCGGAGCCGGGCTTCTATGGCTATGATTCCCGCCTCCAACCTAACAACTATACTACATTTAACACATGTATCGGTACCAGTAAAGGAGGTAGGGAAGTAACCAAACATGAGACAGTTAGAGCAGGAAATAGCATCCGAGGGTGGGGAAAGAGCCATGGCTAGCTATCAAGCTAAAGTAGCTACCGTTAGCAAACCCGAAAAGAGTGTAGGCAACTGTGGAGTTACAGTCGCTAAGAGAAGGAGAGTTGTGAGTGCTTAAGCTGTAGTAACGTGTGATTACAACGTCAGGCAGGTGCCGTGATCAAGAGTTTTAAAACTATCGATTAAGTTAAGATAATAAGCTATCAGCAACAGAACAGGCACACGGGATACCCGGAGATGACAACAACAACCGGAAGTTACAACATGCTTACTGCAATAGTGGTCCGTGGAGGACCACTATTATTTGAACTCTGAAAGGATTTAATGGACTTTGCATTCTCAAGCTTGTGCAAAGTTGTTTGTATGCTTTTGAATACAACTTGTATACCGCTTTGTGAATAAAGATTTGGGGGAAATAATTCATTTTTCGCGTTTTCCCCTTTCCTGTCAAGTCGGGGAAAATAGCAATGAGGAATGTCTTATATTAAGAATACTTGAGGTGAGAACATCTTTTAAATATAATAGGTTAGCAATTGAGGATGTGTACACATTCTTGGTATATTTCCATGTTTTCTTTCCATTGTCTTTGGATGTACTGCTGTTGTTTTTTATCCACACAAACCTTTAATCTACATTTAAAGTATTGGAGCATTATAGAAAATATGTTTTTCTATTTTATAAGTGGCCTAATTACATCATATGACTTGTATCTAATATACTGTTATGTAAACAAGATAGTAATTGTTAATAAGCTTATTGTAAAAATAATTTTATATTGAAAGATATTTTCCAAAGAGAAAGGAGAGTCAAAGAGAAACCCTGAAATGTGAGCAGAGTTGTGTTACTTCTATGAAATGTTTGACCATCAACAATTATATTAGCCATGCCCAAATAAATACTGTATTGTTATGTCTCTATCATTCTTGTGACTTCATTTTGCTTCAGCTGCTGCTGGTAGTTCCTAAAACCAAGAAAAAGACCAGGGGAGATCGAGCCTTCTCAGCGGTAGCCCCCAGGCTCTGGAACGACCTGCCCCCCTATTTCAAATTGTCGCCCACCCTCCAAACTTTTAAGTCCCGCCTAAAGACCCACCCTCACTTTCGTGTCAGTCTGAGCTATGTTTTATTGATTGTTATGCTTTTATTGTATGTCCATAGCCTTTATGTAACGTGTATTCATTATTATGTGTGCCTTTTATCCTTTTATCTTTTCTTATATGTGCCTTTTATCTATTATTGTAATATTATATTTTATTATAATGTTATGTTTGGTGTGAAGCACTTTGGTAAACCCTCTGTTTTTATTATGTGCTATACAAATAAAGTGGGTTGGAATGGATTTGTAATAGTTGGTATGCCTTTGAAACCAACGGTGCTAGTGAACTGCGAGCGCCGGAACCTCACAGCGGCGGAGAAACTGTGGAGCGCTTACACCAATAGCGCCTCTTAAGCGCATAAAGGTGCGCCGCATTTGCGCTTCAATGCCATGCAATCTACACACACTACCTTTGCGATCGACGTTTTGGGCACCCCCGATCTACATGATCAATATACAGGGCTTACTTTGTAGACGTTAGACAAGTCTTAACGAGGCCCACCCGTTGCAAGCTAATTGAACACAGGTGCAAGCATTAGCTGAGGCTGCACCTGCCTTGTTGATTGGCTGCCTGGTGGTAATATGTGTCAGTATTAAAGCCCTGTCTCATGCTTCGTTGCCAAGTGCTCTCCACCCGCAGTGAGTTTGATTTTACAGAATGGGAATCCTATGAGCACCTATCACAGCTGTATTGGTTGTCACAGCACCTGCTGATGCTCAAATAGTTGCGGCAAAGAAAGTTATCTCATCTCTTCACATTACCAGCAGTCATGTGCAACAGGATGATACGCAAGAGAAAAGGCGCTGGTGTTTACCTGGCTGCAGCTGTTATTCTGACGTGTTATTTTGCGCAAACTATAGACTGTTATCGTCTGAAGAAAACAGAAAGACGAGAAGGGAGAAAAGATGCCGATGCAACAAATGGGTTCCAAGAGGGGACAATTGTTTTCGGGAGAGCTTTTGAAAAAGGGTCAGGACTTGATTCTCAAGTCACAGACGGGACCAAGAAGTCATCCTCAAATCCTTATGAGGAGGATGAAGGTGCTTATCAAGCAGACGCTGCAGGTAAAAATATTTTGATTACGTATTGAAGGGTTTGTTTTGCTTGAATTGTTTTGCATCCCTTTAAAGTACAAACTATTTAAAAATATGTATTATATTCGCCTTCAGGATGGATGAGCCCAACACAAGTGGCCAGTCCCAAAGACTCGTCATGGAAGAACATGTCGCCCTCACTGCAGTGTGGTTCGGGCCAGTTGAAGTTCAGAGCGGTGGAACCAGGAGCATCACAATTTGCAGTAGAACAAGGTAAATCAATAGCCACGATATCCTAAATGTAGACTTGATTTATCTCTACCAATGATATAAACACTGAACCTTTTTACCCCACAGGAAATGCACCTCCAATGCCTCTGTCCCAGGTCCCGTCTACCTGTGGCTACAGCATGCAGAGGAACTCGCATGCACTTGTCATGTTGGTTCCCTATGATG
The DNA here is from genome assembly GCA_028583405.1 of Pogonophryne albipinna. Taxonomy (NCBI): domain Eukaryota; kingdom Metazoa; phylum Chordata; class Actinopteri; order Perciformes; family Artedidraconidae; genus Pogonophryne; species Pogonophryne albipinna. Next base: position 2,713,578 of record CM053249.1, read on the forward strand.
GCTGCAACATGATTCAAGAGGTAATGTGAAACTGACTTAAAGAGTGAGGAAGTGAGTTTAAAAAAAACGATGGCTAGTGCTGTGAATTGTTATAGTTATGAATGGTTTAACGAGAGCCAAACAAATAAAATGTTTAATCTGCATCATATTGATCTCAAGCGAAAATGTGTTTTCAGCTTTTCAAATGAGAGTTGTTTTTCGCTTGCTTTCAAATGTACTGATTAACTATGTTTTTTGGATGGGGACCGACATTCAAATATGTTGCATCATGATGATCTATTCAGAAGATATAGCATGAGATTAATCTTTTGCCTTGTACAGTCGGATTGGAACATTGACAAGTTTGTATGATTCTTTGCTGTTTCTAATTGTATGTGTTTCTCCCAAAGGGTGGAAGTTATGTACTCCCGATGCGTTGGCAAGGAATTCCAGTATCTCTCTGGTGTTCCAAACCTGCCTCACCTCCTGCCTCACCTCCTGCCTCACCTCCTGCCGCACCTCCTGCTTCCAAAACAACTTTCCCCAATTCCCCTGTATCTCAGATGCCTCAATACCCTCAGATGCCTCAATTCCCTGAGATGCCTCAGATGCCTCAATTCCCTGAGATGCCTCAGATGCCTCAATTCCCTGAGATGCCTCAGATGCCTCAATTCCCTGAGATGCCTCAGATGCCTCAATTCCCTGAGATGCCTCAGATGCCACAAAACCCTGAGATGCCACAAAACCCTGAGAGGCCACAAAACCCTGAGAGGCCACAAAACCCTGAGAGGCCACAAAACCCTGAGAGGCCACAAAACCCTGAGAGGCCACACAATCCTGAGAGGCCACAAAACCCTGAGAGGCCACCATTCCCTCAATACCCTCCATTCCCTCAATACACTCAATACCCTCAATACACTCAATACCCTCAATACACTGAAAACTACACCTGCACACACTAGTCTGTGTTGAGTATGGCGTGAGTGTTACATGTTGTGTTACATGTTGTCATCATGGATGTTGCCCCTCGTTTCTGTGATGTGATTGTGATGTGCTCTATGTGACATGTATGTATATAGTAACGTGTGTTGTTTAACCTCACACCGGTATCTACTTGTCTTTCCTTCTTTTTATTTTTTTATTTTTATATTTTCGTATAACTAATGGTGTTGATATATTGTAATTTTAAGGGTGTCTATTACCATCTGGCCGGGGACAACAGCTGGAAATTAGCCATGTCGGCTAAAGCTGCACCATCTACTGTTTTTGTGACAGTTCATCGATGGGGACTGTCCACGACACTATAAATAAATAAACTAAACTAAACACTCAATACCCTCAGAGGCCTCAATAACCTCAGAGGCCTCAGTTCCCTCAGATTCCTCAATTCCCTGAGATGCCTCGGATGCCTCAATTCCCTGAGATGCCTGAGAGGCCACAAAACCCTGAGATGCCTGAGAGGCCACAAAACCCTGAGATGCCTGAGAGGACACAAAAACCCTGAGAGGACACAAAAACCCTGAGAGGACACAAAAACCCTGAGAGGACACAAAACCCTGAGAGGACACGATACCCTGAGAGGCCACCATACCCTCCATTCCCTCCATACACTCCATTCCCTCCATACACTCCATACCCTCAATACACTCCATTCCCTCCATACACTCCATACCCTCAGAGGCCTCAATACCCTCAGAGGCCTCAGATTCCTCAATTCCCTGAGATGCCTCGGATGCCTCAATTCCCTGAGATGCCTGAGAGGCCACAAAACCCTGAGATGCCTGAGAGGCCACAAAACCCTGAGATGCCTGAGAGGCCACAAAACCCTGAGATGCCTGAGAGGACACAAAACCCTGAGAGGACACAAAACCCTGAGAGGACACAAAACCCTGAGAGGCCACGATACCCTGAGAGGCCACGATACCCTGAGAGGCCTCAATACCCTCAATTCCCTCAGATGCTTCAATTCCCTCAAAACCCTCAGATGCTTCAATTCCCTCAAAATCCTGAGATGCCTCAATTCCCTCAAAACCCTGAGAAGCCTCAATTCCCTCAAAACCCTGAGAAGCCTCAATTTCCTCAAAACCCTGAGAAGCCTCAATTCCCTCAAAACCCTGAGAAGCCTCAAAACCCTGAGAAGCCTCAAAACCCTGAGAAGCCTCAAAACCCTCAGATGCCTCAAAACCCTCAGATGCCTCAAAACCCTCGGATGCCGTTTCCACAATATATGCCGATGTATCCTGCCTTTAATCCTCTTTATCCTCCCAAATATCCAGCTACAAAGCCAAAACCTACTGCGGCGACAACACCAACTACAACTAAACCAAAGGCTAAAAATCCCTCATCGCAGCTTCCACCATCTATGCCTTACTATCATCTTTACCCTATGAGCCCTCCTTATCCCCAATATCCAGCCACTCCAGCTACCACTGTGAAACCAGATTGCCCGCCCACTCCGGCACCCCATCCTCCTTTTCATCCCCATGTTCACTTGCCCATACCAATGCTGCCTCCTTTTCCTCCTCCAAGATACCATACTTAAACAGTTCTAATAAAAGTTTCGAACAGAGACGCTTTATAGTTTGTGCTTTTGTTAACCTTCAACTACCCAAGAGGATTTTTATTCCAGGCTCTTCAAGAAGCCTCATTTGGTTTGTGAATGAGTGAACAGTCCATATTGAGAAATGACATTTAACTTAAATGGAAAAATTGTGCTGACAAATTATTAACTGAAAGTGCACACTTTAAATTCCTACATTTATAAATGTAATTAATGTTTGGCATTTGAAGTGTTGTCATAGTGTGGCTTTGTGTCCACATGGTGGCATCATTGCTCAACCATTTCTTAGTAGGTTTTGAATTGGAACATTTTGTATTCACACTAGCTTTCCTTGTGTGAACAAGCTTTAAAATGGTTGTTTTTTTGAAAACGTATTTCAGTCAAAGGTAAAGTTCCATCATGTAATTTCCTAAAATACGTAACATAATGCTGTGTGAGGGACGCTGACTTCACTCATTACATACACCACCTCTGAAATGGAGCATTTACAACTTTGGGCAGTTCTGCAAAACATTGAACCTTCAGCATTTGTCTCTTTTTGGTTTTGTAAACAAGCATTACTAAATATTTGGTCAAACACTAGGTCATAAGTGTTCAAACTACACATGTAGATGTTATAAAAGTAGCCTTCATACAACTAAAAATGACTTGACAGGTGAGATCCTTAACTATTCAAGTGAAATGTCAACAATGATGGAAGCAAAACATTTTATCATACAGGGTGTCCTTAACCCCTGTGTATTGTGTATTTCAAATTATGGATCTGACCATGAAACGACATCTCTGGTCCAAGTCAGGCTGGGACACTGATACATGTTCACCATCCCGTTCCCATCTGATTGACTTAACCTTGATGTGAAGATAAATATGTTGTCTAAATAAGGGAAAGCATTGTTATACATATAATTATTGTGTCAATGTAGATTAATAAATCAAAATAGTCAGACTCTTCGCTTGCATTCATTGGTTTGTTATCGAAATCAAACGATATGATATACAAAATTATGAAGAACCAAGAATCGGGGGATATTTTTATCAATCAATCAATGTTTATTTATATAGCCCAATATCACAAATATTACATTTGTCTCAGTGGACTTCACAGTTTGTACAGAAAATCAGTATGACAATACGACACCCTCTGTCCTTAGACCCTCACATCGTACAAGGAAAAACTTCCGGAGAAAACCCACAGTTTTAAAGGGAAAAATGGGAGAAACCTCAGGGAGAGCAACAGAGGAGGGATCCCTCTCCCAGGATGGACAGACGTGCAATAGATGCCGTGTGTAAATTGAAAAGATAATATATTTGCAACATAGGTATGTTTGGAAATGCATGTGTGGATAATAGGAAGATGAATCCACGAGGATATCCATCCTGGACCTATGATCCAGGACCACAGCCACGACTCAAGATCCAGGGCTCGCGATGCAGGACACAGGACCGCAAGATCATCCATGACTCCGGATCCCAGCGTATATAGACACCAAAAAGAAAGACATTTGGGGAAGCTGGGTTAATCGGAACATGAGAGTACACAGGTACAGACAGAGAGAAGGAAGAAGTAAGATGTCCCCCGACAAACTAAGCCTATATCAGCAAAACTAGGGGCTAAATCTAATCAGCCCTAACTATAAGCTTTATAAAAAAGGAAGGTCTTAAGCGCACTCTTAAAAACGGATAGGGTGTCTGCCGCCCGAACACAAACTTGAAGCTGATTCCACAAATGTGGAGCTTGATAAGAAAAGGCTCTGGCTCCCATTGTACTTTTAGAGACTCTAGGAACAACCAACAACCCTGCATTCTTGGAACGCAATGCCAGGACAGTAGGGTATAATGAGTTCTTTAAGGTAAGATGGCGCCTGCCCATTAAGGGCTTTGTAGGCGAGAAGAAGAATTTTAAATTCTATCCTGTGTTCTATAGGGAGCCAGTGTAAGGCAGCCAGAACAGGAGTAATGTGGTCCCTTTTCCTAACATACTTTAGGGACTTGTGTGTCCACTGTGTGGACATTAACTACAGGTCGCGGTACTCCAAGTGTACAGGCATGCAGTTCGGCCCCAGAGCAAAATAAAAATAAGCTGGGGTGCTACATAGATAGCCAGTGCAGGGGCCTTCCACGTGGAAAAAGAACCGGAGAAGGGCGAGCTTTCCCCGCAGAGATATAAAATGTTAAAGTTTTGGGGTTTCTCGCGTAATTCAGGACAAATGCACCAGGGGGCTTAATGTCCACTGAGTGGACATCATTGTCCGTGGCGTGTGCAGAATAATATGTCCATATCACGGACATTAATACATAGAGTGGTGTCCATGAAATGGACATTGCAAATAAGTGTTTAAAACGTGCGGAAAACTGTTTGAAATGTCGGGGAAAGGGTTGTGAATACAGACCCAGAGCACAGGTGGTGCAGCACCTGACTTTTCAAACCAGGAATACGTGTTTGAAAGGGGGGGGAAAGTATTGTAAATAGAGGCTATCTCAGGCTATCTCAGACTTCCATGAAATACACCGGGGAAAAGCACCTCTCTGTGGCCCTACACAGAGCCCCAAATCACTGACTAAACAGCTACAACAACATGTCATCCACATTTGACTCATGAAATGTACAGGAATATGTCCAGGCTGTGACCCAGAGAGAGCAGCTCCATCCAGCACCTCGCTCAATCCCACCCAGAGTTGACAGGCTGCTGCTTACAGAGTCACTGGTACCACACTCACAGGCAGAGCTCCAGGGTGATGCACATGGCTTTATTACCCCGGAATGAGTGCTTACAAGCCGGGTAAAGTCTCCCTGCAGCCCCTCCATAACGGTAATAATGGTTAGAAATCATTGCCATGTAACCCCGGCAGCAGGTTCACTGCTGTAAGCAGGGTCCCACACTCACAGGCAGAGCTCCAGGGTGATGCACATGGCTTTATTACCCCGGAATGAGTGCTTACAAGCCGGGTAAAGTCTCCCTGCAGCCCCTCCATAACGGTAATAATGGTTAGAAATCATTGCCATGTAACCCCGGCAGCAGGTTCACTGCTGTAAGCAGGGTCCCACACTCACAGGCAGAGCTCCAGGGTGATGCACATGGCTTTATTACCCCGGAATGAGTGCTTACAAGCCGGGTAAAGTCTCCCTGCAGCCCCTCCATAACGGTAATAATGGTTAGAAGTGCTTACAAAGAGCTCCAGGGTGATGCACATGGCTTTATTACCCCGGAATGAGTGCTTACAAACCGGGTAAAGTCTCCCTGCAGCCCCTCCATAACGGTAATAATGGTTAGAAATCATTGCCATGTAACCCCGGCGGCGGGTTCACTGCTGTAAACAGGGTCCCACACTCACAGGCAGAGCTCCAGGGTGATGCACATGGCTTTATTACCCCGGAATGAGTGCTTACAAGCCGGGTAAAGTCTTCCTGCAGCCCCTCCATAACGGTAATAATGGTTAGAAATCATTGCCATGTAACCCCGGCAGCAGGTTCACTGCTGTAAGCAGGGTCCCACACTCACAGGCAGAGCTCCAGGGTGATGCACATGGCTTTATTACCCCGGAATGAGTGCTTACAAGCCGGGTAAAGTCTTCCTGCAGCCCCTCCAGAACGGTAATAATGGTTAGAAATCATTGCCATGTAACCCCGGCAGCAGGTTCACTGCTGTAAGCGGGGTCCCACACTCACAGGCAGAGCTCCAGGGTGATGCACATGGCTTTATTACCCCGGAATGAGTGCTTACAAGCCGGGTAAAGTGTTCCTGCAGCCCCTCCATAACGGTAATAATGGTTAGAAATCATTGCCATGTAACCCCGGCAGCAGGTTCACTGCTGTAAGCAGGGTCCCACACTCACAGGCAGAGCTCCAGGGTGATGCACATGGCTTTATTACCCCGGAATGAGTGCTTACAAGCCGGGTAAAGTCTTCCTGCAGCCCCTCCATAACGGTAATAATGGTTAGAAATCATTGCCATGTAACCCCGGCAGCAGGTTCACTGCTGTAAGCAGGGCCCCACACTCACAGGCAGAGCTCCAGGGTGATGCACATGGCTTTATTACCCCGGAATGAGTGCTTACAAGCCGGGTAAAGTCTTCCTGCAGCCCCTCCATAACAGTAATAATGGTTAGAAATCATTGCCATGTAACCCCGGCAGCAGGTTCACTGCTGTAAACAGGGTCCCACACTCACAGGCAGAGCTCCAGGGTGATGCACATGGCTTTATTACCCCGGAATGAGTGCTTACAAGCCGGGTAAAGTCTTCCTGCAGCCCCTCCATAACGGTAATAATGGTTAGAAATCATTGCCATGTAACCCCGGCAGCAGGTTCACTGCTGTAAGCAGGTTCCCACACTCACAGGCAGAGCTCCAGGGTGATGCACATGGCTTTATTACCCCGGAATGAGTGCTTACAAGCCGGGTAAAGTCTTCCTGCAGCCCCTCCAGAACGGTAATAATGGTTAGAAATCATTGCCATGTAACCCCGGCAGCAGGTTCACTGCTGTAAGCAGGGTCCCACACTCACAGGCAGAGCTCCAGGGTGATGCACATGGCTTTATTACCCCGGAATGAGTGCTTACAAGCCGGGTAAAGTCTTCCTGCAGCCCCTCCATAACGTGTCGTGTGACACCAGAAATTATCTGGTGTCACAAACGCTGAAATTTCCTTAGCGCGGCTAGTTAGTGGAACTTGCCAATACCCTTTTAACAAGTCGATCTTGGTAACAAACGAGGCACTGCCAACCTGGTCAATACAATCCTCCATTCTGGGCAAAGGATAGCTGTCAGGCTTTGTCACGCTGTTAACCTTCCGGAAGTCTGTACAAAAGCGATCGGATTTATCCGACTTGTCCACCAGTAAGCAAGGCGAGCTCCACGGGCTTAGGCTGTACTCAGCGATCCCGTTCATAATCATATAATCAACCTCTTTTTTAAATCGACGGCGTTTGTCAGGATTCACCCGATATGCGTGTTGTTTAATCGGCAGTGAGTCACCTACGTCAATATCATGTTCCAAAACCGTCGTGCAGGAAGGTACGTCCGAAAACAGTTGCTTGTTGGACAAGATCAGTTCACCTAGGTCTGAACGCTGCGTAACAGGTAAGTGCGCTCAATGAGCCTCGATATTCACCAGGATCTCTGAATTTCGCAGCCTCCCCTGTAACACCGCCTTCGACTGGACCACAACGTCTTCATCCCCCCCAAATAACCGGAGCTTCAGAGGTGGCAGATGCGTCATTTCCAGGACTGGACAGCGCCACCACACAGGCAGTGACAGGTTTATAGAGATCAGCACTGGACAGCTCCCCTGTTAGAACAATAGACTCATCAGTATCATCAACTAAGCCCCTGCTCGAGCCAGGCGCTTGCGCCCTCTCGTTGTACGGCTTCAACATATTAACGTGACAAAGCCTGCTCTTACGACCCCGTTTAGGGGTAGCAATGAGGTAGTCACGGTCACCGACCTTCTTAGTAATGATATATGGGCCACTGAACTGGGCTTGCAAACTGGAACCAGGGATCGGCAACAAGGCTAGCACTTTATCTCCTGGAGCAAACACTCTGTCCTTAACCCGCCTGTCGTACCACCCCTTCATTTTTCTCTGAGCCACACCCAGATTATCCCGTGCCAGTTCGCATGCACGGCGCAGCTTCAAACGAAACACACTCACATAATCCAGCAGATTAAGTGGCTCAGCCACCCCCAGCCATTTTTCCTTCAACAGCTTCAGGGGACCACGTATATTATGAGCGAAAACCAGCTCCACCGGGCTAAACCCTAGCGACTCTTGCACCACCTCTCTCACTGCGAACAACATTAAATGCACTCCCTCATCCCAATCCCTTTTAAACTCCAAACAGTAGGCACGTAACATCGATTTGAGCGTCTGGTGAAACCGCTCAAGCGCCCCCTGCGACTCAGGGTGATATGCACTGGAGTGGACATGACTGATAGCTAACTGTTTGAGAGTCTGAGCAAATACCCGCGACATGAAATTCGTTCCTTGGTCAGTTTGAATAATCTTTGGCAATCCAAACACGGAAAAAAACTTCACCAAGGCTTTGACCACACTCGGAGCAGTGATGTTACGCAGCGGTATCGCTTCAGGAAACCGTGTTGCTGCACACATAATGGTAAGCAGAAACCTATGTCCGGATTTACTACGGGGGAAGGGGCCAACACAGTCCACGATCACCCGCTCAAACGGCTCACCTACAGCCGGGATGGGATACAACGGCGCAGGCGGAATCGTTTGATTAGGCTTCCCTGCAACCTGGCACACATGGCACGTTCTACAATAATGCACCACATCCCTCTTTAGACCCGGCCAGAAAAAGTGGCGCAGCACCCGGTCATAGGTTTTATTGACACCAAGGTGGCCAGCAAGCTGATGATCATGAGCTAAACCTAAGATGTCCTGGCGATATTTCGACGGAACCACCACTTGTGATACTACACACCAATCATCAACTGGGGATGCAAAGAGCGGTGTCCATTTACGCATGAGCACCCCGTCTTTAACAAAGTACCCGCGAGAGCCAGCGACACCTTCTGAAACCGCCTCCTCCAATATCAATGATAATTCTGCATCCGCTTTTTGGTCACACACCAGCTGCTGACGTGCCACAGGCACAGCACCCATCTTTACCGTATCAGTTTTCGCACCGTCACGCCGCTGAAGCAGGGGAGGGTCACTGATTGGCATGTCTAATTCTATAGCCATAAAACTGTCAGACAGATCCACCTCATCGTCAACTTCACCCCCACCCTTAGACTTGGCGCTGGTGACAGCACATGCAGAACATACATTATGGAACTCCTGGACATTTGTATCTGAACATTCCCCCACAGGAACCGCAGTCATCTCCGGCTTAACGAGCACTCTGCCACCGGCTAAATCATTCCCCAATATCAGATCTACTCCCTCGATAGGAAAACATGACCGAACACCGACAATCACCGGCCCTGTAACTAGATCTGATTCCAGGTGAATATAATGCAAGGGTGAACCTAGATATTGCATCCCAAACCCCCTCACAAGAACACCGGAATTAACAGCAGACTCCTCCGAGAGGGGCAACACACCACTCACGATAAAAGATTGTGACGCTGCTGTATCCCTCAAAATGGTAACCGGAACCCTGTTGTTCTTCCCAAGCGAAGATACCACTCCCTGCATAAGAAAAGGAGCAAACACTTCGAGTTCTGATTTAGGAGGACCTGGTTGAGGAGTATTGACCAAGGCGACCGTCTTTACAGGCCTCTTCTCATCCCGCAACGCATAACAATTCGCCACAATATGACCTCTTTTCTTACAGAAATAACACACTGGGCTATCTCTGGGTCCCCAACTCACCTCCCTCGCATTTTCCTCCACAGCTCTTGACATGCTGCCCTGTAACTGCACGTTAGCGGAACTTTCCCCGACCTTGCTGTCACAAAACCGGGCCTGCGCGCTATCCCTCCCACCGAAGACAGACTTGTGCGTGAGGACATACTCGTCAGCCAGAACCGCAGCATCAGACAGTTTCACAGGTTTTTGCTCATTTATGTATGTGGCTACTCTGTCAGGCAAACCGTTTTTAAAATCCTCCATGAGCATTAATGTTCTCATGTCCTCTAGAGATCCTACCCCTGTCGACGAGCACCACCGATCAAATAGTCCCTCTTTCTCACGAGCGAACTCCACATAAGCCTGAGAATCCCTTTTTCTGAAACTGCGAAACCTCTGACGATACGCCTCTGGCACGAGCTCATAAGCGCGCAGAATTGCTGCTTTTACCTGCCCATAATCTCGGCTGACCTCGTCAGACAATGCAGCGTATACATCCTGAGCCTTTCCCATTAGAACGCACTGCAGCATCACAGTCCACACATCCCTAGGCCACTTCAAGGTTGTTGCAACCCGTTCGAAAAGAATAAAAAAATTATCCACGTCCCGCTCACTGAACACTGGAATGAACCGGGTGTATTTACCCACATCAAACTCATGAGGATGTGCGGATCCCAACTGCTGAGTTTGGTGTGACACTGCCGATAACTCCAGCTCCTTAAAACGAAGCATTCGATTAGACTCCTCCTCCATTTTCCTGATTTCGAGATTGCAGTCGATCTCCTTCTCTCTTAGCTTGTTATCAATCTCCTTCTCTCTAATCATTAATTTACGTAACTCCAGCTGAAGCTGAAGCTCGCTAAATGTCGGAGTTACCTCGGTTTCCGAGTCTTTAGATAAATAAGTAGCGCCCGTTTCCTCCGGTAACACTTCCTTCTCTATAAGTGCCGCCAACAGCCGTTCCTTAATGACCTGCTTCTTGTGCTGTTTGCTAATTGCAACATTAAATCTGCCTGCAATTAGCTCCAGCTGGGCTTTACTACAGGCGTCCAACTTCTCCCGAGCCGGACCACTAGCAAACCCTTCTAGGTCAAAATCCATAGCGCAAAAATCCAACCTAAACTCACTCCATAAAGAAGAAGACAAAAGAAAAGCAAACAAAACTGAAACCAGCCACGCTATCACTCTAGCCACCCTACACTGCACACACAAAGCAAAATATATATATGCTGTCAAGGGCCGTTCTAGAAAGAACACCGGCACCTGCCCGAGACAGCCTTTGGACGAGCCCCCATATGTTACGACCCGTCCCCCTACCAAGCGGTAGTGGCTCGTGGGAAGACCCGTAACATAAAAACAAACCACGCCAAACACAGAATATCGTTAACGACGGGCATTTATTGTCAGCACAGCCGTAACTTACATGCCTACCAGCAAAAAGGAACCAAGTCTGGAGGACGGCAAATAACAAACAAAAAGGAAGAAGGGGGCCTGGGCCAGCCACACCATGGGCCGTAGGACCCAGACTTCCCTCCTCTACCCAGAGATCTAACACAACCTACTGGGAAAAAAACAAAGCCGCGAAAAATCCTAAACTAACATCCTCCAGAGTTCACACAATAAAAGACAGCAAAAGAATAATGGATCCACACGTGGGGTGAGAGGAAATCCACGGATATAATCCCTCCGTATCAGGACAGGAAAAAAGAGACCTCTTCTCCTCCAGCTTCTCCTCTTTAAGTCATCCCCAGCTGAATGTCATCAGGACACCTGGGGAAGGCGGAGCCAGGAGCGGACCGGGTGTACCTGCACAACAGAGAGACAGGTAAAAACACACCCAGCACGTAACAGCCATGTAACCCCGGCAGCAGGTTCACTGCTGTAAGCAGGGTCCCACACTCACAGGCAGAGCTCCAGGGTGATGCACATGGCTTTATTACCCCGGAATGAGTGCTTACAAGCCGGGTAAAGTCTTCCTGCAGCCCCTCCATAACGGTAATAATGGTTAGAAATCATTGCCATGTAACCCCGGCAGCAGGTTCACTGCTGTAAGCAGGGTCCCACACTCACAGGCAGAGCTCCAGGCTGATGCACATGGCTTTATTACCCCGGAATGAGTGCTTACAAGCCGGGTAAAGTCTTCCTGCAGCCCCTCCATAACGGTAATAATGGTTAGAAGGGCTTACAAAGAGCTCCAGGGTGATGCACATGGCTTTATTACCCAGGAATGAGTGTTTAAAAGCCGGGTAAAGTCTTCCTGCAGCCCCTCCATAACGGTAATAATGGTTAGAAGGGCTTACAAAGAGCTCCAGGGTGATGCACATGGCTTTATTACCCCGGAATGAGTGTTTAAAAGCCGGGTAAAGTCTTCCTGCAGCCCCTCCATAACGGTAATAATGGTTAGAAGGGCTTACAAAGAGCTCCAGGGTGATGCACATGGCTTTATTACCCCGGAATGAGTGTTTAAAAGCCGGGTAAAGTCTTCCTGCAGCCCCTCCATAACGGTAATAATGGTTAGAAATCATTTCCAGGGCAGAAAGCTGATTTTAAAAGTGAAAAAACGATTTAAAACCCTTTGAAATGACTGTCAGGTTCTGATGGAAAGCAGGCGGAAATACATTGATTGTTTTACCCAGGAAGAAGGGTTTACAATGCGGGTAAAGTGCTCCAGCATCTCGACCTGACATGAGCAAACAGGCTATCTCAGACTTCCATGAAATATACCGGAAAAGCACCTATTTGTAGCTGCTCACAGAGCCCCAAAATACGGACTAAACAGCTACAGCATCTCGACCTGATATGAGCAAACAGGCTGTCAGGTGCTGAAGGAAAGCAGGCGGAAATACATTGATTGTTTTACCCAGGAAGAAGGGTTTACAATGCGGGTAAAGTGCTCCAGCATCTCGACCTGACATGAGCAAACAGGCTATCTCAGACTTCCATGAAATATATCGGAAAAGCACCTATTTGTAGCTGCTCACAGAGCCCCAAAATACGGACTAAACAGCTACAGCATCTCGACCTGATATGAGCAAACAGGCTGTCAGGTGCTGATGGAAAGCAGGCGGAAATACATTGATTGTTTTACCCGGCAAGAAGCGCTTACAAGGCGGGTAAAGTGCTCCAGCATCTCGACCTGACATGAGCAAACAGGCTATCTCAGACTTCCATGAAATATACCGGAAAAGCATCTATTTGTAGCTGCTCACAGAGCCCCAAAATACGCACTAAACAGCTACAGCATCTCGACCTGATATGAGCAAACAGGCTGTCAGGTGCTGAAGGAAAGCAGGCGGAAATACATTGATTGTTTTACCCAGGAAGAAGGGTTTACAATGCGGGTAAAGTGCTCCAGCATCTCGACCTGACATGAGCAAACAGGCTATCTCAGACTTCCATGAAATATACCGGAAAAGCACCTATTTGTAGCTGCTCACAGAGCCCCAAAATACGGACTAAACAGCTACAGCATCTCGACCTGATATGAGCAAACGGGCTGTCAGGTGCTGATGGAAAGCAGGCGGAAATACATTGATTGTTTTACCCGGGAAGAAGCGCTTACAAGGCGGGTAAAGTGTTCCAGCATCTCGACCTGACATGAGCAAACAGGCTATCTCAGACTTCCATGAAATACACCGGGAAAATCACCTATTTGTAGCCGCTCACAGAGCCCTAAACCACGGACGAAGCAGCTCCAGCATCTCTCCCTGACAGGCACACTACCATAACCTTGCGCACCGTGGGTCCCCGGGCCCCCGAACTTAAGCACTCCCCCACGGACTAAACCCAGATGATCACACCCTCAAGAACCTCGTGCCCCTGGGAATCTTAAAGGGGGGGTGTAGTTTGCGGTGCTTTACAGTCCGCCCACCAGCATCCATATTCATCCTTATTACAGCCCCACCCACCCTCCTGTGGAGGATGTTCTCATGGCCCTGGTAACACTTAAAGGTGGTGGATTGTGTGGTGCTTTACAGTCCACCCACCAGCATCCATATTCGGCTTTATTAACAGCCCCACCCACCCTCCTGTGGAGGATGTTCTCATGGCCCTGGTAACACTTAAAGGTGGTGGATTGTGTGGTGCTTTACAGTCCGCGCACCAGCATCCATATTCGGCTTTATTCACAGCCCCACCTGCCCTGCTGGAGGTTCACACTTTAACTTTTTTTTACCCTCCTCTGCCTTACACATCCTCCAACACTTGAGCACCCCTCCATGCACACCACCAGAACCTCGTGCCCCTGGGGACCTTAAAGGGGAAAACACCCATATTTCCAGCATATTGCTTTACCTTCCCTCTCATGCTACTCACTATTGTCACTTGTTCCACTCCAATTATCCGGTACCAACTCATCATTCTCCACTCCCATTATCCGGTACCAACTCAACTAGGGTGTAATAGTTTTTAAAAAAGAGGACCAAGTAAGTAATTTTAACAAACTTTATTACAATAAATAAACATGCATTACAGAACTATATACATTGACATTGTCACTTTATAACATGCTAACATTATTCACTCATCCAGCACAAGGGAACTGAGTTGAACAACACATTTCATATTTACAAGTTGGTTAGTGGCTTGTGCACTGATAACATTGGCCGTATCGGGTGAAGTTGGTGCAGAGTATGGCACCCTCTCTTCACCTATGTCTGAGGGACTGTGTTCGGCCATTGACTGTTCCCTCTTCGCCGCTCTCCAAGCGTTGAAGTTTAAGTAGAATTCTTCGTCTGACGTCTCGGCATCGGGGGAGTCTTGGTAGGGAGTGGGGCTATGTACCTCTCCAGAGCTGTCACTGTCAATGTCAATGTCAATGTCCCCCAATTTGTCTTCACTCCCCCCTGATGCTGCTGCCGCTGCTTGCAGTGACTCTGTGAAGAGCAGCCGTATTTCCGCAGCCTCCTTCAAAGAAGGATTATTGGCATAAAATGTGTCTGCAGTTGCAGTGTTGTGACACATGAAATCACTCACTCTTTGGCGGTTGCCTATGTCCTGAAACCTCTTCGCATTATCTGCGTGGACTGTGCGGAGGTCGGTGAAGTTAATGGGACCGTTTAGTCCCACATCAGCCCATGCCAACCTCAGGAAGTAGGCAAGGTTCCTCGACGGGTTCTTCCCCGCTGTGTATAGGAAGTAGCGGTTCTGGGTGCAGGTCAGCGTCCCCTTGATTTCCAGCCACCTCTTCATCCATCCGAATTCTTCTATGGTGAGGTACAGCTGCGCTTCACCAAACGCGTTGGCCGTCTTGTGGTTGCTTACCTGTTATGACAGAGGTAGAGAGCGTCAATACAAATATCAATCATGCACAACATGTTTATCACTGCCAGAATAAACACATTTTATAATAGCACTCACATGGATGAGGTAGCCAAAGGCAGTTCCAGTTGTCTCCGCCTTTCGGACCTCGGCGTTGGTCATGTTGGAGTAGACCCCCGGACGGTGGCCATAAATGCAGCTCCAATGGAGGGTCATGTACCCATAGAGCAATAGCCGGGTTGCGGTAGTCGGATTGCTGGCCATCACATCCAGGAGCTGAGGGATGCGAGTGTTGGCCGCAGTCAAACATGCCATGATGTCTTTATGGCTTGGCAGACCTTCCATCTTGTCCCGCTTCACCTGCATCTGGTGGATAAGCACCTTCTTCCTCAGGGACTTCAGGATGGCAACAACTTCCCGTTTGATTACAATCATGTCGTATTGGTTGAGCCTGCTCCCCTTGCATAGTGTGTCTGCCATGTACTTGAGAAAGTGTGATATATTTTTGATATAGAAGTCAGAGGTCGTGACCTGTAGGCTTGACTTTATCAGGCTCCGGGACCAGCTGTTGGCAAAGGAAAACGCATCAGTACATCGTATTGCGTCAATGTGGAGAACACACACAATGATGGTAACATCATGGACAGTTTTTTGATGTTACTCATCTACGTATCCTCTTCAGATCCCTCAGAAAGAGCCAGTCAGACAGGCGTTTGAAACCGTGTGCCATGAAGCTTAGGAACGATTTCACTCTGCTTTGTTTGGAGACTGCGTTTTCTTGGAGCCTCACTGTTGGGTCGATGCCCTCGTAATGCTCCCGGTATCCTTGCAGATACTCCTCTGTGAAACATAACACAGTACTTTAATGACAACACATTGTGTGTTACAGAAACTGCATTTGTTGTTGTTATTCAACACACTTACCCATGATGGGTGGGAATGTTATTTCCCGCATTATATTCCCCCGGCCCCTGCCGCTGAACCAGGGGGAATTTATGGGAGGAGAGGTTGATGAGGCCTCTGTATCTATGGATGCAGGTTCAGAGGAGCTGGATACAGGTGTCTGAGAGGCAATGGGGGACTTGCTGCACGAGGGAATGGGAGACTTGCTGCGCGAGGGAATGGGGGACTTGCTGAAGGAGGGACCTTTGGACTTGGACTGCCTCTTTGGCGTTGCCTCTGTTCGGGGTCGTTTCTTTAGAAACACCCGCTCTTGTTCCTCCCCATCCTCTTCATCGAACCCATGCATGTCCTCGGCCCTCTGGTCCCTCCTCTGTCGCTTGTGTTTTATCATCTTCTGCAGCTTGCTGCGCAGGGCTTTCACCCCAGCAGCATATATGTCCCTCTGATTCCTCATGGTGTTTGCCTCCATCCTCCATTCAATACACTCCGGTTTGTGACATGCAATCACTGGGGACAAGGGTGGAGGTGGTGACAGGACCTCATCACCCTCATAGTCCACCTCCCAAGAGGTAATCATCGCAACTGGAGGGTTTTTCAATCGTAGTTCATGAAGCTCCTTCGTTGCCACTGTCATTTTTAGTTTATTTACGACCACATATATCTCCTCCCGGGACAGCTCAACATGGTCTCTGTCCAAGTGCCGGTCCAGCCTTGTCCCGCTATATTCACATCCTGCAATGGTGCAGGGATGGAGCCTAATGTTTGTACGTCCATTGGCCAACAACAGCAGAATTTTTCGTTCAACTAAATTATGCACACTATGGTTCCTCTGCAGGTGCTTGCTCAGGGCCCGGTAGGAACTCTTACAGATCGGACAACCGATCAACATCCTATCTGTATGCATGAGCATTTTAGTACCGGGAAGTGTACCCAGTATAATGTATAGAACCGGGGGCGACAAAGAAGGAAACGTGAAAAGACTCAAGAAAGTTGCACTCAGCGAACTAGAAAGACCCCATGTCAAATCTATCCAGTTTATTTTCAAAACATTGTTTTTTCCATTTGCATCATCGTGCGAAAGGTATCCCATTTAGGCACTCGTTAGGCGGGCAGAGATCCCTGTCATCTCTCGGCCGTTTCCTCCGGAGCATTGTGCCAATGTGTGTGTGGATAAACGGGCCATATGTGGACACTCGGTACAGGGAAGTGTACCAGGTAAAAGGAATGAATAGAACCAGGGACAGAGAAGGAAATGTGAAAAGACTCAAAAAAATAGCACTCATCGAACTAGAAAGACCCCATGTCAAATCTCTCCAGTTTCCAGCAATCATCGTGCGAAAGGTGTCCCATTTAGGCACTCGTTAGGTGGGCAGAGATCCCTGTCATCTCTCGGTCCTATCCTCCAGGCAAGGAGGGGGCCAAAACTGCGTGAAAAAGTATCCGAAAATAGTGCATCATAATGCGGGTAGAGTCCCATCAAACTTCCCTTACTTTCCTCCAGAGTCTGGAAATACTATGTTATCTTTTTGGAGTACCATGAAAACCGGCCAAATGTATCCGAAAATAGTGCATCATAATGCAGGTAGAGTCCCCTGACAACTCCCCTTGCAGTCCTCCAGAGTCTGGAAATACTCTGTTATCTTTTTGGAGAACCATGAAAACCGGCCAAATGTATCCGGAAATAGTGCATCATTATTCCGTGACAACTCTCCTTGAATTCCTCCAGAGGCACGTTCAAAAACTTAAAGTTTGTTAAGAACCATGATTCGGGTCCTCCAGGCAACAATTGTATCCGAAATAGTGTCTCATTATTCCGTGACAACTCTCCTTGAATTCCTCCAGAGGCACGTTCAAAAACTCAAAGTTTGTTAAGAACCATGATTCGGGTCCTCCAGGCAACAATTGTATCCGAAATAGTGTCTCATTATTCCGTGACAACTCTCCTTGAATTCCTCCAGAGGCACGTTCAAAAACTTAAAGTTTGTTAAGAACCATGATTCGGGTCCTCCAGGCAACAATTGTATCCGAGCCAAAGCACTCATGTAGCGGACACATTCCTCCATGATGTGAAACAGCCGTTTTTTTTCTAAGTGCTCTCAAAAACCGGGTTTCCGATTTCGTGCAGATGGTAGCTTGGAAAAGATGAATAGATTTATTTGACGGAGGAAGGGAGGTCTCGAATCCCCTCTCCCTTGTAAAATGAAACGGGGGAGTGAAAATGTGTCCGGGGCTTCCGCCGGAAGCGCCGAAGTCTTGAGTTTTTGTGAGCCCCTCCTCCGTTGGCACTCAGCCGTTTTTTCGAGAATTTCGAATAACCTCCATAACCTCGCACCGTGAGACCCCGGGCCCCCGAAATTAAGCACTCCCCCACGGACTAAACCCAGATGATCACACCCTCAAGAACCTCGTGCCCATGGGAGCCTTAAAGGGGGGGGGGGTGGAGTTTGCGGTGCTTTACTGTCCGCCCACTAGCATCCATATTCGGCCTTCTTCACAGCCCCACCCACCCTCCTGTGGAGGGTGTTCTCATGCCCCTGGTTTACTTAAAGGTGGTGTATTTTGTGGTGCTGTACTGTCCGCACACCAGCATCAATATTCGGCCTTCTTCACAGCTCCAGCATATATCCCTAAAATGCGTACTTCCATAACATCGCACACCGTGAGACCCCGGGCCCCCGGACTTAAGCACTCCACCACGGACTAAACTCAGATGTTCACACCCTACAGAACCTCATGACCCTGGTAGATCACGTTGGTTAAACGAGAGCTCCGTAATGTACTGCACCACATCACATGGGTAAAATGAGCTGCGTGTTGCCCTGCAAAATCACATTTGGTGTATTTCCAAAAAGCTGTGAAAATACACCTATATCTGTCATGTCCTGTAAAATAGCATTTTTTGTTTATTTCCATCATTCAGGCAAATACACATATATCTGTCCGCTCCAGGAGCTTCAAAGTGCAGACCCCTGAGCCCAATTTCCACTGTGCGGACATTTGTACATTTAAACGACAAATCACATGTTAAATCTGTCCATAAGGCAGACCTTTCCCTTCCTCACATTAAATCACATGTTCTTTATGCTATAACAACCAAATGTGTGTTTCGTGATAGCATTCTACACGAGGATGAAAAATTAAAGAAAAGAAAAGTAAGTTTAATATTTCAAAATGAGTGATCTGTACGTAGTCTGGGCCCTCCCATATAACCTGTCTGAGCCGATATAAAACAATCGGCCAAATAACTTTTCAATACATTATTGATTACTATTTTTGAGGTACTTTTAGGTTGGCAGTGAACATAAGTCAGAGGTACATGGTGTACTTTTCCTCCACTACATGTATTTAATACCTTTAGTTACTTTACAGATGTGGATGAATGATGTGAAATATAATCAAGTGTTGAATCAGACTTTAGTTCCACCTGGAGTAAATCCACAAGCTACCCTGCAGTATACAAAGTCATTCAAACTTGCTGCACCTTCACCAGCTTTGAGAACACTTTAATGATCAATCATTATAAAACATATCATATATATTATTCTGAAATGGACCAATCTGCACAATGACTACTTTTACTGTCGCTACTTTAACTATATTTTGATGAGAATACCTTTCTACTTTCACTTGAGGAACATTTTGAATGCAGGACTTTTACTGTAACAGAGTATTCCTACACTCTGGTACTTCTCCTTTTACTCAAGTACAAGATCTGAGTACTTGTACTTTTACTCAAGTACAAGATCTGAGTACTTATAATTTCACTACAAGATCTGAGTACTTGTACTTTTACTCAAGTACAATATCTGAGTTCTTATTCCACCTCTGGTAGTGTATTAGCCTGAATTGTAGTCACAAAATCACGCAGAGCTGCATACAAATAGACTCACAATGGTAACAAGTGGAAAATAATATTTACAAATGTGTACAATGATTTGTAGGCAATGCTGACTACTCAAGACACCTGACTTATACATCTTCAAAGGAAGACTGTGTTCATTCTACATGGACATGGGATTAAAGCAAAATGTAGTTTTACTTGTATAATACTTCAATTTTATATAAAAGACAGTTTGTTTTCATCTGTTTTCAAATAAACAAAGTATTACCTTTCAGAATATTAAACTTGTTTCGGCAAATTCAGATGATAAATACAACTTTGAAGCTTGTAACGGCATAATTACAAGCAGAGAACGGACTAATGTGAGAGTGGTGCATCTATCTTCTATCGATTAGATTATAAAATTATAAAAGTAGGGTAGACATGTGGATATTATCCGACTGAACAAAACGTGCATTTATCTAACAGGTTCGTTTTCCACTGACCTTATTTCGAGCTATTTTCCAAAATCCTATGAAGAAATCCCATTGCTTTTTTGTCGAGGGAAACCGAGCGCAGCTTACTTCCGGGTTTTAGGACGCGTCACTGCCACACTAAGTTGATGCGATTGGATTGTGAGGGAAGCCAGCTGCCTCTGGCTTCCCTTGGCATGGCCCTGACTAATCACAGGTTGGCAGGGGCATGACGTGAGCCTCATCTGATTGGTCAATCCCTCCATTTTTTTTCACCAAGGGAAGCCAATTTCGTCTGGCCTCCTCTCGCAACAGAGAGTGCAATCTACTGTTTCACCATAACATCTAGAGGGGCACTGATTCACTCTTTGTAAAATACTCAATGAGAATGGGGGAGAGACGGGCCGGCAGCAACACACAGCAAAGAATTTCCGAAAATAAACGAAGTGTTTTTATTTATTTATTAAAATTATAACTACAATCCGAAAAAACAGGGGAAGCCTGGCTTCCCTTGGCCTCCAGGAGAAAACGCCACTGGCGCTACCTGAGTTTGAACTGTTCGAGGTGTCTGCCCTGCCTTCTCTGGAAGTTTCCCCTCCCTTTTCCTTGTCTTGTTCCTACAAGCTACGGTGTCTTTTGGTGACATGTTTTTTTAAATACTCGAATGGAATTATTAAGTTATCAAAGATGGAGCACTAATCCTCTAGCACCTTCGTTCCTGATAAATAATATCCTATGTAATCCGAACTTAACTTTAAATCTGGGTTTTTATTTTTGAAATTGTTAAAGGTTGTTTTTTTTAAGTTAAAGATTTCTTTTTTTTTTAATTATGATTTTTTGTAAAAAATTAATACAAATTATCAAATTTTTAAATCAGAAATGTTAAAAGTAAAAATTGTACAGTGTATGGTTTTGACTTTGAAATATGAAAATGAGAAATCTGGTGATAATCTAAATCTACTGTGTACAGTGCATACCAAAGTGTATGAAATTATGAAAATGTCATAACTTGTGTTAGCTTCAATAAATTGGTGTTTGAATATTCTACAGTATAGTTTTGACTATTATGTAAAGTTTCTCATCTTATAATTAGAAACCACTTGCAATTCTATCTTGGCGATGAAGCATGTGTTCTTTTTAGGGCTGTCAGTCAATTAAAATATTTAATCGCGATTAATCGCATGATTGTCCATAGTTAATCGCGATTAATCGCACATTTTGTATCTGTTCTAAATGTTCCTTAGAGGGATATTTTTCAAGTTTTTGATACTCTTATCAACATGAGTGTACAAATATGCTTTATGCAAATGTTTGTTTATTATCATTTAATCAATGACAAATATTCTCATGAATATTAAACATAACAACCTCTGAACATTAAAAATATCCACCTCAATTCAACCTGGAACCTCTCATACAATACAGTGTGTGTGTGTGTGTGTGTGTGTGTGTGTGTGTGTGTGTGTGTGTGTGTGGAGAGACACTGTGAAGGATCGTTGGAGCTATGTGCAACTCAAGGCATATGCTCGAACGGGAGCTGCCTGGACGCTGCAATCATGTTGCGCGCACTATCCGTGCTGAGTGTGCTGACTTTTTGTACAATGTCCCACTGTCTGGCTTCCTGCATAAAGTCAAGTTCTTGGCGCAGTTGTGGCGAAATGTCGCTCCTCTGTTTTCATTGAAACAGCTCCTTATATCCGTTAGCGCAGCTAGCTAGCACCAGATGCTAACAACAACAACCTCTCTCTCTCTCTCTCTCTCTCTCTCTCTCTCTCTCTCTCTCTCTCTCTCTCTCTCTCTCTCTCTCTCTCTCTCTCTCTCTCTCTCTCTCTCTCTCTCTCTCTCTCTCTCTCTCTCTCTCTCTCTCTCTCTCTCTCTCTCTCTCTCTCTCTCTCTCTCTCTCTCTCTCTCTCTCTCTCTCTCTCTCTCTCTCTCTCTCTCTCTCTCTCTCTCTCTCTCTCTCTCTCTCTCTCTCTCTCTCTCTCTCTCTCTCTCTCTCTCTCTCTCTCTCTCTCTCTCTCTCTACATTCTCTCTCTCTCTACATTCTCTCTCTCTCTCTACATACACTCTCTCTCTCTACATACACTCTCTCTCTCTACATACACACCCTCCCGGTCCTCCCGATGGCCAGTCAGTGCCTGCCGGTGAGCGTGGAAGTGTGGTCTGCCGCAAGCGGACGGCAGGAGCGGGGCTGTCAGCATCAGCTTATAGATGGTATTTTAAACTCGATGCGCTCTGAAACTACGGGGCGGCCGCCGAGGACAATAAATACACATGCGTTAATCGCGTTAAAATAATTAGTGGCGCTAATTTTTATTTACGCGTTAACTTGAAAGCCCTAGTTCTTTTATAACACTTAAACTTCAGATTGTTATTGTATCTTTCCCTAAGAGGTGTTTCCTCTATCTGTGTAATAATTCTGTATTACCAGCAGAGTGCGCTGTTGTAATTTCCAGCTCAATTCACTTGGGATAGCTGTTGCAAAACTGACCTCTATTTAACAAGAAGAAGCTTATTTTCCTTAAAAATATCTCAAAAATGGGAAGAAAATTACACTATTGTTAAACAACACAGCACATAACAGCCAAAACACATTTGCAAACAAGAATATTTAAAAAACCGCCAATACACACTTGCAAACAAGAAATACTTCCCAAATCAGATTGGATTTTTAGGAAATACAATATTACTTCCCTACTAATACCAAACTTCCAACGGTAAAATAACCTGACTATTTTCTAGTTCCAACTCTGACAAGAAGTATGATGTTCTTCACAAGATGGAATACCTAGAAAAATGCCTCATCTCCTGCAACCAGCTGCATAAGAACAAACAAAGGAGTGCTTTGAATTTGCATTTCACAAAATGGCGAATGCCCTGTGTTTGTTTATCAACATGTGGGGTGTAAACAAGATGGCACCCGATTATTTCGAACTCTGACCTGTAGACAAAGAGATTTGAAAGTAGACCATAGATGAGAGTAACACCTACGTCACTTCCGGGCGAAAATTACGTCTCCGCCCACTTTTGGGGGAAAACAAAGCTGTCAGTTGAACGGCGGTTAATGCAAATTCTGAAGTTTTTGCCAATCCGATCAGAAAATTAAGAAAACCGGAGATTTTTGGATCTTCAAAGAGCCCGATTACAATGGCCAGACAGGCGAACTATTACATTAAATCATTGGAAAACGACGATCGGGCTCGATATATGATTAAATTAAAAGCAGTAGGCGATCAATGTCCATTCAGTCTGCCGATGGACGAGTGGACAAATGATCCGACTCAATGGCCTGAGGTGTCATATCCTGACATCTATAACTACCTCATTGAATCTCCAGGTAGTTTGTATAGGACGTCATCAAGACACATTATTTATCCGTTTTAATAGTCTGTCCAATTTGCGTTACTGTGTAAACTATAAATATGTGTTATACAATAACGTGTTAAATAGGGGGTTTACCAAGCTAATTAATGATAGCATCAAGTTATAGGTAGGGTTGATAATTGATGATTTTATGTTATAGCCTATCTTTATAATCTCAGTAAATATACCACAACACAGTACGACAATATTTTAACATACACAGTTCATCACAATAGCAAAATTCAGTCTTTATTAATTAACTTTCTGGATTGCCCATGGTTGTACTACTAATGTTTTTTAAATGTTTTTAGAGATTTGTGTCTGCTAACTTGTCCTCTAGGGATTTACACAGCAAGTTCAATAAAGAACTTCAGGTCTCTGGAAGCACATACCTTTTTTACCAGTGGCTGGGTGGGTGTGGTTCTTCACCACAAACCCTGTGCTGACACAACAGTCTTCAAGACCCATGTAAAGCCATCATGGAGAGTTACAGATAAACCCCACAACACCTGGGTTGCTGTTAACAAGACTGGAGAGGTCACAGCTGCTCACTGTGATTGCATGGCAGGGTAAGCTGACTGCATAACACTAATAGTACAGTCACAATGCCACCTATGTAATCCTTCAGAAGGGAATAAATGCTTTTGTTATTTGGTGAAAAAGTATTTATTTAAAAAATATATGTTTTACTCTAGACTAGGAGAAAGTTGTTCCCATGTCGGAGCCCTGCTTTTTAAGTTGGAGGCATCAGTTCGCCTTGGATATACAAGTGTGGCACCAACCAGCATCGCCTATGCCTGGAATAAAGTCTGCACGAAAAAAGTTGAGGCAGACCTGGTCATCAATATAGACTTCTATGGAGACAAAGCCAAAAAAAGGGACACGGGAACAAACTGCAGGGTCATTCCAATGGCGAATGAAGAAAATAAACAACAGTTCTTGGAAATGCTGTCTGCCTCAGGAGAACTGCCTGTTGGTCTGAGCACTTTCAAGGCTTTTGCAGACCCTTTCAAACCAAAGCCTTGGTACCAACATCTGTCAGAATTTTCAGATGATCAGGTACAGGCAATAGAGGAAGAGACAAAAGACCAGGCAGAATGCTCATCTTGGCACCAGCAGAGGGTTGGGAGGGTGACAGGTACATCAGCACACAGAGTTATCCACACATCTCTTGAGAAACCATCAAAATCACTGCTGAGGGATATTGTGCAGAAAGAGTCACGCAAAAATCCGCTGAACACACCAGGCATCATTTGGGGTAGGGAACACGAAAAGGATGCAATTGAGACATACAAGTATGCACTGGGCCTTACAACTGCATATACAGCACCCATTTTAATTAACATCTCCAGTGACATATATAAACCCCACACAAGCATCAGTATTCAACGGGCAGGCTTCCGAGTGTGCAGAGAGAAGCCCTACATTGGTGTAAGCTGTGATGCTTATGTACACTGCGTTTGCTGTGGAAAGGGGTTGGTTGAGGTAAAGTGCCCCTTGAAGTGGAATAGTGATTTGTCAGCTGATCACTGGCCAGCAGACAAGAGAGGACATCTGGACACTTTGTTGTTGCTGAGGACCAACCACAGCTACTACACCCAGGTAATACAATAAATAACAACTCATAAGGAATTGTATTATCTGTGTTTTGTTAATTGCAGGTAAGTAGTTGGAGTCTATGCTGTACTTTTTCTTCCTCTTTTTTTTACAGGTGCAGATGCAAATGTTTGTGTGCAAAACAACCTATGCAGACTTAATCACCTGGACGCCAAAGCAAACTGTTATCTTCCGTGTCCAACAAGATGAAGATTTTCAGTGTCAGGCAGTGGACACCATTAGCCGTTTTTGGGCCAGGCACATCTACCCACAGCTGGCGGGAACCACAATCCCAGATACAGAGCTGGAGCTTCAGGTATAAAACATTTTCCTTAGAGACTGCAAATACACTGTCTGTTATATCTTTATACTATGTAATACATGGCACACAAATATTATGAA
Organism: Pogonophryne albipinna; assembly: GCA_028583405.1. Classification (NCBI taxonomy): domain Eukaryota; kingdom Metazoa; phylum Chordata; class Actinopteri; order Perciformes; family Artedidraconidae; genus Pogonophryne; species Pogonophryne albipinna. The sequence continues at coordinate 2,739,244 of CM053249.1, forward strand.
ACAATACAAATAATCACAAATTATGTATAACAATTTCAGGAGTCAACAGACTGTGCTGTGTCAGACACAGAACAGGAGCTTCAGGTAAAACACAATACCTAAACAATTATTTATAATTATAGTTCATTAACATTTGCGAGCATTTGTTGTTAGGTGGCTGTTAGGTTAATACTAGCTAAGAAAATTCCTAATACATAGTTTATTTACATTTACAGAATAATTACGTGGAGTCAACTGTCATTCCTGGAAGGAGAGCAGAGCAGTAAGGTAGATTTAAAAAGCTGAAGGATAGTTATTGAAGAGTTGTTCTTTTGCTGCCATGGCCCAAACTAAATGACTCAAAGAGAAAAGACAGCAGGACTGATTTGACCTATACATCCCCCTGTCTGTTTTTATTGAACACAATGCTACCTGACATGTTGACCAAGGCGGCACAGGTATGTACTATCTTGTCAATGGTGGCTACATCCCTGTTCTCCATCTCGTCCCGCAGGGTCTTTACGAAGCAAACAGGGAGCGGCCCATCCAGGATGTGGAATCTTTGCTTCAGCACACCGATCACCCGTTCTGTTCACCCATCAGTTGTTTTAAAATATTTTCAAGTATAAAACTTCACATTTTACCATTGTTCTCAGTAATTGTTTGTTAAGTACTTTGTTTGCACTGCTATACAATTTGCTACAGTCCGTTAGTGCTGTTTTTTTATATAACTTAATTTAGTAAAAGAGTTAATTTGTTTTCCATCATATTGATATGTGCAATAGTTTACCAGTCTGTGGATAATGAATGTATACTTACCAATATGAATCCGAAATGTTGATTTCATTCTTGACTCTTCAACGTCTTTGCCTGGGAGTTGTTTCCTGCCGAGAGTGAAGGCTGGGGTTTCGAGACTGGCACCAAGTAAGGCAAACTCATCTTTCAGAGTAAAACCCCGATCAGCCAAGATCTAAAACAAATAATGCATAAGATGTAGGCCTTTTGCTTTTAATGTTTGCAGTCAAACAGTAAATAACAACACTTGTCCATAATGATTACCAAAAAAATGCATGTGATGAACTGTTAGTGTAGAATATGTGCACTTTATGTAAGATGAAACATTACCTGGTCCCCAGGATGGTGGTAGAGGGGTGAAATAAAGCCAGATTCCCTAACTATCTTGACATCTGATGCTCTTCCTCCCCAACCTTTGGACAAGAAGGTGATGTTTCCTGCAGGACTACACACTATGAAATATTTGACTGTAGTCCACTTCTTATAATTAGAGTATGATTTTGCCCTGTTGAAAAGAAGAAACAAAAACGGGGTTAGATGAACAGGACTCATTTTCAAGTTTAAGATTTCAAACCTTTAATGGACCTTTATTTGTTTTCAATAATACATTTAATATTTGATATGATGCATGCAGCGGCTGGGTACAATGAGCATCCCTCTATCTGAGCATACATTTAAAAAACAAGACCTGTAAATTATCAAACTCATTCGTATTACTTATTCAGACCTGTGTACACTACGAACACTGTCAAAGCTACCTGGCTAAACCATAAATATTGGCACCTTTACCTGGCTTTAAGGACTTTTGGATGTTCAATTCTGATCTCGAAGCAATCTATAATTGATGAGAGGCGCGGAAAGTTGGCCTTCATCACTGGTGGTATGGTTTGGGTGATGCACTCCCTGTCAGGCCAGTGAATGAGGAAAGTGATTTTCGCATACAAAAGATTCAGCCAACGTTGGAATATGTGGCGGACGGTGGGTTCTGGTTTGTGTAGTATTTGGCTCAGCAAAGCAATCGATGGATTTTGGCGTAGCTTGAGCAAGCAAAGGAAGAGCTGGTCCTGGGTAGAGAATCTAAACCTTTTGGTGTTGATTTGATGAACTGAACTAAATATCGGTGAAGACAGTCAAAAACTGACCAGCTGAGCCCAGTCATGGCCCTGCATGCACTGTCGTTTCCTTTAATAGCATGAACAGACAAACGCTCCTTAGACCAGTTCTGGAGTTCTCTTCTTGCCTCATCTCTTTCTCTTCTTGCCTCATCTCTTTCTCTCCTGAGATTGGCAACCTCTATGGCAATGGAAACCTGCTGCCTATGTAATACAAGCAAAAAACAACTCGCATTTGAAAAGCTGAAAACACATTTTTGCTTGAGATCAATATGATGCAGATTAAACATTTAATTTAGTTGGCTCTCGTTAAACCATTCATAACTATAACAATTCACAGCACTAACCATCGTTTTTTTAAACTCACTTCCTCACTCTTTAAATCAGTTTCACATTACCTCTTGAACCATGTTGCAGCCATCATAGGGAACCAACATGACAAGTGCATGGGAGTTCCTCTGCATGCTGTAGCCACAGGTAGACGGGACCTGGGACAGAGGCATTGGAGGTGCATTTCCTGTGGGATAAAAAGGTTCAGTGTTTATATCATTGGTAGAGAAAAATCAAGTCTACATTTAGGATATTATGGCTATTAATTTACCTTGTTCTACTGAAAATTGTGATGCTCCTGATCCCACCGCGCTGAACTTCAACTGGCCCGAACCACACTGCAGTGAGGGCGACATGCTCTTCCATGATGAGTCTTTGGGACTGGCCACTTGTGTTGGGCTCATCCAGCCTGAAGGCGAATATAATATATATATTTTTTTCAATAGTTTGTACTTTAAAGAGATGCAAAACAATTCAAGCAAAATAACAAACCCTTCAATACGTAATCAAAATATGTTTACCTGCAGCGTCTGCTTGATAATCACCTTCATCCTCCTCATAAGCGTTTGAGGATGACTTCTTGGTCCCGTCTGTGACTTGAGAATCAAGTCCTGACCCTTTTTCAAAAGCTCTCCCGAAAACAATTGTCCCCTCTTGGAACCCATTTGTTGTATCGGCATCTTTTCTCCCTTCTCGTCTCTCTGTTTTCTTCAGACGATAACAGTCTATAGTTTGCGCAAAATAACACGTCAGAATAACAGCTGCAGCCAGGTAAACACCAGCGCCTTTTCTCTTGCACATGACTGCTGGTAATGTGAAGAGATAACTTTCTCTGCCGCAACTATTTGAGCATCAGCAGGTGCTGTGACAACCAATACTCCAGCTGTGATAGGTGCTCATAGGATTCCCATTCTGTAAAATCAAACTCACTGCGGGTGGAGAGCACTTGGCAACGAAGCATGAGACAGGGCTTTTAATACTGACACATATTACCACCAGGCAGCCAATCAACAAAGCAGGTGCAGCCTCAGCTAATGCTTGCACCTGTGTTCAATTAGCTTGCAACAGGTGGGCCTCGTTAAGACTTGTCTAACGTCTACAAAGTAAGCCCTGTATATTGATCATGTAGATCGGGGGTGCCCAATACGTCGATCACAAAGGTAGTGTGGTTAGATTGCATGGCATTGAAGCGCAAATGCGGCGCACCTTTATGCGCTTAAGAGGCGCTATTGGTGTAAGCGCTCCACAGTTTCTCCGCCGCTGTGAGGTTCCGGCGCTCGCAGTTCACTAGCACCGTTGGTTTCAAAGGCATACCAACTATTACAAATCCAATCCAACCCACTTTATTTGTATAGCACATAATAAAAACAGAGGGTTTACCAAAGTGCTTCACACCAAACATAACATTATATTAAAATATAATATTACAATAATAGATAAAAGGCACATATAAGAAAAGATAAAAGGATAAAAGGCACACATAAGAATGAATACACGTTACATAAAGGCTATGGACATACAATAAAAGCATAACAATCAATAAAACATAGCTCAGACTGACTCGAAAGTGAGGGTGGGTCTTTAGGCGGGACTTAAAAGTTTGGAGGGTGGGCGACAATTTGAAATGGGGGGGCAGGTCGTTCCAGAGCCTGGGGGCTACCGCTGAGAAGGCTCGATCTCCCCTGGTCTTTTTCTTGGTTTTAGGGACTACCAGCAGCAGCTGAAGCAAAATGAAGTCACAAGAATGATAGAGACATAACAATACAGTATTTATTTGGGCATGGCTAATATAATTGTTGATGGTCAAACATTTCATAGAAGTAACACAACTCTGCTCACATTTCAGGGTTTCTCTTTGACTCTCCTTTCTCTTTGGAAAATATCTTTCAATATAAAATTATTTTTACAATAAGCTTATTAACAATTACTATCTTGTTTACATAACAGTATACTAGATACAAGTCATATGATGTAATTAGGCCACTTATAAAATAGAAAAACATATTTTCTATAATGCTCCAATACTTTAAATGTAGATTAAAGGGTTGTGTGGATAAAAAACAAGAACAGCAGTACATCGAAAGACAATAGAAAGAAAACATGGAAATATACCAAGAATGTGTACACATCCTCAATTGCTAACCTATTATATTTAACAGATGTTCTCACCTCAAGTATTCTTAATATAAGACATTCCTCATTGCTATTTTCCCCGACTTGACAGGAAAGGGGAAAACGCGAAAAATGAATTATTTCCCCCAAATCTTTATTCACAAAGCGTTATACAAGTTCTAGTCAAAAGCATACAAACAACTTTGCACAAGCTTGAGAATGCAAAGTCCATTAAGTCCTTTTAAAGTTCAAATAAAAATATCCCCCGATTCTTGGTTCTTCATAATTTTGTATATCATACGGTTTGATTTTGATAACAAACCAATGAATGCAAGCGAAGAGTCTGACTATTTTGATTTGTTAATCTACATCAGTGTTTCTCAAACTTTTTCATACCAAGGACCACTTAACCAATAAAAAAACACTCCCGGACCACCTAATTCCACAAATATCCAAAAAACATCGTTTTTCTAGAACAGATTACAAATCGCCTGAAAATGATACAAACAAGTGGCAACATGTGTGATGAAGGTGTTGCGCTGGGCTATATCATGCAATCGAAATCGAAACTTAAGCTCGCTCCATTGCGGAGATATTTCCGCGAGAGTGCGGAAAACTTAAATGTGAAATGTTTTTACCAATATACTCACGGACCACTAGGGGGCGCTCACGGACCACCAGTGGTCCGCGGACCACACTTTGAGAAGCACTGATCTACATTGACCCACAATATTATATGTATAACAATGCTTTCCCTTATTTAGACAACATATTTATCGTCACATCAAGGTTAAGTCAATCGGATGGTAACGGGATGGTGAACATGTATCAGTGTCCCAGCCTGACTTGGACCAGAGATGTCGTTTCATGGTCAGATCCATAATTTGAAAGAAACAATACACAGGTGTTAAGGACACCCTGTATGATAAAAGGTTTTGCTTCAATCATTGTTGACATTTCACTTTAATAGTTAAGGATCTCACCTGTAAAGACCTTTTTAGTTGTATGAAGGCTACTTTTATAACATCTACATGTGTAGTTTGAACACTTATGACCTAGTGTTTGACCAAATATTTAGTAATGCTTGTTTACAAAACCAAAAAGAGACAAATGCTGAAGGTTTAATGTTTTGCAGAACTGCCCAAAGTTGTAAATGCTCCATTTCAGAGGTGGTGTATGTAATGAGTGAAGCCAGCGTCCCTCACACAGCATTATGTTACGTATTTTAGGAAATGACATGATGGAACTTTACCTTTGACTGAAATACGTTTTCAAAAAAATTAACTATTTTAAAGCTTGTTCACACAAGGAAAGCTAGTGTGAACACAAAATGTTCCAATTCAAAACCTACTAAGAAATGTTTGAGCAATGATGCCACCATGTGGACACAAAGCCACACTATGACAACACTTCAAATACCAAACATTAATTACATTTATAAATGTAGGAATTTAAAGTGTGCACTTTCAGTTAATCATTTGTCAGCACAATTTCTCCATTTAAATTAAATGTCATTTCTCAATATGGACTATTCACTCATTCACAAACCAAATCAGACTTCTTGAAGAGCCTGGAATAAAAAGCCTCTTGGGTAGTTGAAGGTTAACAAAAGCACAAACTATAAAGCGTCTCTGTTCAAAACTTTTATTAGAACTGTTTAAGTACGGTAGCGTGGAGGAGGAAAAGGAGGCAGCATTGGTATGGGCAAGTGAACATGGGGATGAAAAGGAGGACGGGGTGCCGGAGTGGGCGGGCAATCTGGTTTCACAGTGGTAGCTGGAGTGGCTGGATATTGGGGATAGGGAGGGGTCATAGGGTAAAGATGATAGTAAGGCATAGATGGTGGAAGCTGCGATGAGGGATTTTTAGCCTTTGGTTTAGTTGGTGTTGTCGCCGCAGTAGGTTTTGGCTTTGTAGCTGGATATTTGGGAGGATGAAGAGGATTAAAGGGATACATCGGCATATATTGTGGAAACGGCATCTGAGGGTTTTGAGGCGTCTCAGGGTTTTGAGGCGTCTCAGGGTTTTGAGGCGTCTCAGGGTTTTGAGGCGTCTCAGGGTTTTGAGGCGTCTCAGGGTTTTGAGGCGTCTCAGGGTTTTGAGGGAATTGAAGCATCTCAGGGTTTTGAGGGAATTGAAGCATCTCAGGGTTTTGAGGGAATTGAAGCATCTCAGGGTTTTGAGGGAATTGAAGCATCTCAGGGTTTTGAGGGAATTGAGGCATCTCAGGGTTTTGAGGGAATTGAGGCATCTCAGGGTTTTGAGGGAATTGAGGCATCTCAGGGTTTTGAGGGAATTGAGGCATCTCAGGGTTTTGAGGGAATTGAGGCATCTCAGGGTTTTGAGGGAATTGAGGCATCCGAGGGAATGGAGGCATCCGAGGGTATTGAGGCATCCGAGGGTATTGAGGCATCTCAGGGTATTGAGGCATCTCAGGGTTTTGTGGCATCCGAGGGAATGGAGGGAATTGAGGCATCTCAGGGTTTTGTGGCATCTCAGGGTTTTGTGGCATCTCAGGGTTTGTGGCATCTGTATCAGGGAATTGAGGCATCCGAGGCATCTGAGGGTATTGAGGCATCTGAGCTACAGGGGAATTGGGGGAAGTCGTTTCGGAAGCAGGAGGTGAGGCAGGAGGTGAAGCAGGAGGTGAGGCAGGTTTGGAACACCAGAGAGATAATGGAATTCCTTGCCAACGCATCGGGAGTACATAACTTCCACCCTTTGGGAGAAAAACATACAATTAGAAACAGCAAGGAATCACACAAACCTGTCAATGTTACAATCCGACTGTACAAGGCAAAGATTAATCTCATGCTATATCTTCTGAATAGATCATCATGATGCAACATATTTGAATGTCGGTCCCCATCCAAAAAACATAGTTAATCAGTACATTTGAAAGCAAGCGAAAAACAACTCCCATTTGAAAAGCTGAAAACACATTTTCGCTTGAGATCAATATGATGCAGATTAAACATTTTATTTGTTTGGCTCTCGTTAAACCATTCATAACTATAACAATTCACAGCACTAGCCATCGTTTTTTTTAAACTCACTTCCTCACTCTTTAAATCAGTTTCACATTACCTCTTGAACAATGTTGCAGCCATCATAGGGAACCAACATGACAAGTGCATGGGAGTTCCTCTGCATGCTGTAGCCACAGGTAGACGGGACTTGGGACAGAAGCATTGGAGGTGCATTTCCTGTGGGATAAAAAGGTTCAGTGTTTATATCATTGGTAGAGATAAATCAAGTCTACATTTAGGATATTATGGCTATTAATTTACCTTGTTCTACTGCAAATTGTGATGCTCCTGGTTCCACCGCTCTGAACTTCAACTGGCCCGAACCACACTGCAGTGAGGGCGACATGTTCTTCCATGATGAGTCTTTGGGACTGGCCACTTGTGTTGGGCTCATCCAGCCTGAAGGCGAATATAATACATATTTTTAAATAGTTTGTACTTTAAAGAGATGCAAAACAATTCAAGCAAAATAACAAACCCTTCAATACATAATCAAAATATGTTTACCTGCAGCGTCTGCTTGATAAGCACCTTCATCCTCCTCATAAGCAATTGAGGATGACTTCTTGGTTCCGTCTGTGACTTGAGAATCAAGTCCTGACCCTTTTTCAAAAGCTCTCCCGAAAACAATTGTCCCCTCTTGGAACCCATTTGTTGCATCGGCATCTTTTCTCCCTTCTCGTCTTTCTGTTTTCTTCAGACGATAACAGTCTATAGTTTGAGCAAAATAACACGTCAGAATAACAGCTGCAGCCAGGTAAACACCAGCGCCTTTTCTCTTGCCTATCATCCTGTTGCACATGACTGCTGGTAATGTGAAGAGATGAGATAACTTTCTTTGCCGCAACTATTTGAGCATCAGCAGGTGCTGTGACAACCAATACAGCTGTGATAGGTGCTCATAGGATTCCCATTCTGTAAAATCAAACTCACTGCGGGTGGAGAGCACTTGGCAACGAACCATGAGACAGGGCTTTAATACTGACACATATTACCACCAGGCAGCCAATCAACAAGACAGGTGCAGCCTCAGCTAATGCTTGCACCTGTGTTCAATTAGCTTGCAACAGGTGGGCCTCGTTAAGACTTATCTAACGTCTACAAAGTAAGCCCTGTATATTGATCATGTAGATCGGGGGTGCCCAATACGTCGATCGCAAAGGTAGTGTGGGTAGATTGCATGGCATTGAAGCGCAAATGCGGCGCACCTTTATGCGCTTAAGAGGCGTTATTGGTGTGAGCGCTCCACAGTTTCTCCGCCGCTGTGAGGTTCCGGCGCTCGCAGTTCACTAGCACCGTTGGTTTCAAAGGCATACCAACTATTACAAATCCAATCCAACCCACTTTATTTGTATAGCACATCATAAAAACAGAGGGTTTACCAAAGTGCTTCACACCAAACATAGCATTATAATAAAATATAATATTACAATAATAGATAAAAGGCACATATAAGAAAAGATAAAAGGATAAAAGGCACACATAATAATGACTACACGTTACATAAAGGCTCTGGACATACAATAAAAGCATAACAATCAATAAAACATAGCTCAGACTGACTCGAAAGCGAGGGAAAAGAGGTGGGTCTTTAGGCGGGACTTAAAGGTTTGGAGGGTGGGCGACAATTTGAAATGGGGGGGCAGGTCGTTCCAGAGCCTGGGGGCTACCGCTGAGAAGGCTCGATCTCCCCTGGTCTTTTTCTTGGTTTTAGGGACTACCAGCAGCAGCTGAAGCAAAATGAAGTCACAAGAATGATGGAGACATAACAATACAGTATTTATTTGGGCATGGCTAATATAATTGTTGATGGCCAAACATTTCATAGAAGTAACACAACTCTGCTCACATTTCAGGGTTTCTCTTTGACTTAGCCTACTTAAGAGGGAAAATATCTTTCAATATAAAAGTATTTTTACAATAAGCTTATTAACAATTACTATCTTGTTTACATAACAGTATACTAGATACAAGTCATATGATGTAATTAGGCCACTTATTAAATAGAAAAATATATTTTCTATAATGCTCCAATACTTTAAATGTAGATTAAAGGGTTGTGTGGATAAAAAACAAGAACAGCAGTACATCCAAAGACAATAGAAAGAAAACATGGAAATATACCAAGAATGTGTACACATCCTCAATTGCTAACCTATTATATTTAACAGATGTTCTCACCTCAAGTATTCTTAATATAAGACATTCCCCATTGCTATTTTCCCCGACTTGACAGGAAAGGGGAAAACGCGAAAAATGAATTATTTCCCCCAAATCTTTATTCACGAAGCGGTATACAAGTTGTATTCAAGTATACAAACAACTTTGCACAAGCTTGAGAATGCAAAGTCCATTAAGTCCTTTCAGAGTTCAAATAAAAATATCCCCCGATTCTTGGTTCTTCATAATTTTGTATATCATACGGTTTGATTTTGATAACAAACCAATGAATGCAAGCGAAGAGTCTGACTATTTTGATTTGTTAATCTACATCAGTGTTTCTCAAACTTTTTCATACCAAGGACCACTTAACCAATAAAAAAACACTCCCGGACCACCTAATTCCACAAATATCCAAAAACACATCGTTTTTCTAGAACAGATTACAAATCGCCTGAAAATGATACAAACAAGTGGCAACATGTGTGATGAAGGTGTTGCGCTGGGCTATATCATGCAATCGAAATCGAAACTTAAGCTCGCTCCATTGCGGAGATATTTCCGCGAGAGTGCGGGAAACTTAAATGTATTTATTTAAAATGTGAAATTTTACCAATATACTCACGGACCACTAGGGGGCGCTCACGGACCACCAGTGGTCCGCGGACCACACTTTGAGAAGCACTGATCTACCTTGACCCACAATAATTATATGTATAACAATGCTTTCCTTTATTTAGAAGACAACATATTTATCTTCACATCAAGGAAAGTCAATCAGACGGTAACGGGATGGTGAACATGCATCAGTATCCCAGCCTGACTTGGACCAGAGATGTCATTTCATGGTCAGTTCCATAATTTGAAAGAAACAATACACAGGTGTTAAGGACACCCTGTATGATAAAAGGTTTTGCTTCTATCATTGTTGACATTTCACTTGAATAGTTAAGGATCTCACCTGTTAAGTCATTTTTAGTTGTATGAAAGCTACTTTTATAAATATAACATCTACATGTGTAGTTTGAACACTTATGACCTAGCGTTTGACCAAACATTTAGTAATGCTTGTTTACAAAACCAAAAAGAGACAAATGCTGAAGGTTCAATGTTTTGCAGAACTGCCCAAAGTTGTAAATGCTCCATTTCAGAGGTGGTGTATGTAATGAGTGAAGCCAGCGTCCCTCACACAGCATTATGTTACGTATTTTAGGAAATGACATGATGGAACTTTACCTTTGACTGAAATACGTTTTCAAAAAAATTAACTATTTTAAAGCTTGTTCACACAAGGAAAGCTAGTGTGAACACAAAATGTTCCAATTCAAAACCTACTAAGAAATGTTTGAGCAATGATGCCACCATGTGGACACAAAGCCACACTATGACAACACTTCAAATACCAAACATTAATTACATTTATAAATGTAGGAATTTAAAGTGTGCACTTTCAGTTAATCATTTGTCAGCACAATTTCTCCATTTAAATTAAATGTCATTTCTCAATATGGACTATTCACTCATTCACAAACCAAATCAGACTTCTTGAAGAGCCTGGAATAAAAAGCCTCTTGGGTAGTTGAAGGTTAACAAAAGCACAAACTATAAAGCGTCTCTGTTCAAAACTTTTATTAGAACTGTTTAAGTACGGTAGCGTGGAGGAGGAAAAGGAGGCAGCATTGGTATGGGCAAGTGAACATGGGGATGAAAAGGAGGACGGGGTGCCGGAGTGGGCGGGCAATCTGGTTTCACAGTGGTAGCTGGAGTGGCTGGATATTGGGGATAGGGAGGGGTCATAGGGTAAAGATGATAGTAAGGCATAGATGGTGGAAGCCGCGATGAGGGATTTTTAGCCTTTGGTTTAGTTGTAGTTGGTGTTGTCGCCGCAGTAGGTTTTGGCTTTGTAGCTGGATATTTGGGAGGATGAAGAGGATTAAAGGGATACATCGGCATATATTGTGGAAACGGCATCTGAGGGTTTTGAGGCTTCTCAGGGTTTTGAGGCGTCTCAGGGTTTTGAGGCGTCTCAGGGTTTTGAGGCGTCTCAGGGTTTTGAGGGAATTGAAGCATCTCAGGGTTTTGAGGGAATTGAAGCATCTCAGGGTTTTGAGGGAATTGAAGCATCTCAGGGTTTTGAGGGAATTGAGGCATCTCAGGGTTTTGAGGGAATTGAGGCATCTCAGGGTTTTGAGGGAATTGAGGCATCTCAGGGTTTTGAGGGAATTGAAGCATCTCAGGGTTTTGAGGGAATTGAAGCATCTCAGGGTTTTGAGGGAATTGAAGCATCTCAGGGTTTTGAGGGAATTGAGGCATCTCAGGGTTTTGAGGGAATTGAGGCATCCGAGGGAATTGAGGCATCCGAGGGTATTGAGGCATCCGAGGGTATTGAGGCATCTCAGGGTTTTGTGGCATCTCAGGGTTTTGTGGCATCTCAGGGTTTTGTGGCATCTCAGGGTTTTGTGGCATCTCAGGGTTTTGTGGCATCTCAGGGTTTTGAGGGAATTGAGGCATCCGAGGGAATGGAGGCATCCGAGGGTATTGAGGCATCCGAGGGTATTGAGGCATCCGAGGGTATTGAGGCATCCGAGGGTATTGAGGCATCTCAGGGTTTTGTGGCATCTCAGGGTTTTGTGGCATCTCAGGGTTTTGTGGCATCCGAGGGAATGGAGGGAATTGAGGCATCTCAGGGTTTTGTGGCATCTCAGGGTTTTGTGGCATCTGAGGTATATCAGGGAATTGAGGCATCCGAGGCATCTGAGGGTATTGAGGCATCTGAGCTACAGGGGAATTGGGGGAAGTCGTTTCGGAAGCAGGAGGTGAGGCAGGAGGTGAAGCAGGAGGTGAGGCAGGTTTGGAACACCAGAGAGATAATGGAATTCCTTGCCAACGCATCGGGAGTACATAACTTCCACCCTTTGGGAGAAAAACATACAATTAGAAACAGCAAGGAATCACACAAACCTGTCAATGTTACAATCCGACTGTACAAGGCAAAGATTAATCTCATGCTATATCTTCTGAATAGATCATCATGATGCAACATATTTGAATGTCGGTCCCCATCCAAAAAACATAGTTAATCAGTACATTTGAAAGCAAGCGAAAAACAACTCCCATTTGAAAAGCTGAAAACACATTTTCGCTTGAGATCAATATGATGCAGATTAAACATTTTATTTGTTTGGCTCTCGTTAAACCATTCATAACTATAACAATTCACAGCACTAGCCATCGTTTTTTTTAAACTCACTTCCTCACTCTTTAAATCAGTTTCACATTACCTCTTGAACAATGTTGCAGCCATCATAGGGAACCAACATGACAAGTGCATGCGAGTTCCTCTGCATGCTGTAGCCACAGGTAGACGGGACTTGGGACAGAAGCATTGGAGGTGCATTTCCTGTGGGATAAAAAGGTTCAGTGTTTATATCATTGGTAGAGATAAATCAAGTCTACATTTAGGATATTATGGCTATTAATTTACCTTGTTCTACTGCAAATTGTGATGCTCCTGGTTCCACCGCTCTGAACTTCAACTGGCCCGAACCACACTGCAGTGAGGGCGACATGTTCTTCCATGATGAATCTTGGGGACTGGCCACTTGTGTTGGGCTCATCCAGCCTGAAGGCGAATATAATACATATTTTTAAATAGTTTGTACTTTAAAGAGATGCAAAACAATTCAAGCAAAATAACAAACCCTTCAATACATAATCAAAATATGTTTACCTGCAGCGTCTGCTTGATAAGCACCTTCATCCTCCTCATAAGCAATTGAGGATGACTTCTTGGTTCCGTCTGTGACTTGAGAATCAAGTCCTGACCCTTTTTCAAAAGCTCTCCCGAAAACAATTGTCCCCTCTTGGAACCCATTTGTTGCATCGGCATCTTTTCTCCCTTCTCGTCTTTCTGTTTTCTTCAGACGATAACAGTCTATAGTTTGAGCAAAATAACACGTCAGAATAACAGCTGCAGCCAGGTAAACACCAGCGCCTTTTCTCTTGCCTATCATCCTGTTGCACATGACTGCTGGTAATGTGAATAGATGAGATAACTTTCTTTGCCGCAACTATTTGAGCATCAGCAGGTGCTGTGACAACCAATACAGCTGTGATAGGTGCTCATAGGATTCCCATTCTGTAAAATCAAACTCACTGCGGGTGGAGAGCACTTGGCAACGACCCATGAGACAGGGCTTTAATACTGACACATATTACCACCAGGCAGCCAATCAACAAGACAGGTGCAGCCTCAGCTAATTCTTGCACCTGTGTTCAATTAGCTTGCAACAGGTGGGCCTCGTTAAGACTTGTCTAACGTCTACAAAGTAAGCCCTGTATATTGATCATGTAGATCGGGGGTGCCCAATACGTCGATCGCAAAGGTAGTGTGGGTAGATTGCATGGCATTGAAGCGCAAATGCGGCGCACCTTTATGCGCTTAAGAGGCGTTATTGGTGTGAGCGCTCCACAGTTTCTCCGCCGCTGTGAGGTTCCGGCGCTCGCAGTTTACTAGCACCGTTGGTTTCAAAGGCATACCAACTATTACAAATCCAATCCAACCCACTTTATTTGTATAGCACATCATAAAAACAGAGGGTTTACCAAAGTGCTTCACACCAAACATAGCATTATAATAAAATATAATATTACAATAATAGATAAAAGGCACATATAAGAAAAGATAAAAGGATAAAAGGCACACATAATAATGACTACACGTTACATAAAGGCTCTGGACATACAATAAAAGCATAACAATCAATAAAACATAGCTCAGACTGACTCGAAAGCGAGGGAAAAGAGGTGGGTCTTTAGGCGGGACTTAAAGGTTTGGAGGGTGGGCGACAATTTGAAATGGGGGGGCAGGTCGTTCCAGAGCCTGGGGGCTACCGCTGAGAAGGCTCGATCTCCCCTGGTCTTTTTCTTGGTTTTAGGGACTACCAGCAGCAGCTGAAGCAAAATGAAGTCACAAGAATGATGGAGACATAACAATACAGTATTTATTTGGGCATGGCTAATATAATTGTTGATGGCCAAACATTTCATAGAAGTAACACAACTCTGCTCACATTTCAGGGTTTCTCTTTGACTTAGCCTACTTAAGAGGGAAAATATCTTTCAATATAAAAGTATTTTTACAATAAGCTTATTAACAATTACTATCTTGTTTACATAACAGTATACTAGATACAAGTCATATGATGTAATTAGGCCACTTATTAAATAGAAAAACATATTTTCTATAATGCTCCAATACTTTAAATGTAGATTAAAGGGTTGTGTGGATAAAAAACAAGAACAGCAGTACATCCAAAGACAATAGAAAGAAAACATGGAAATATACCAAGAATGTGTACACATCCTCAATTGCTAACCTATTATATTTAACAGATGTTCTCACCTCAAGTATTCTTAATATAAGACATTCCCCATTGCTATTTTCCCCGACTTGACAGGAAAGGGGAAAACGCGAAAAATGAATTATTTCCCCCAAATCTTTATTCACGAAGCGGTATACAAGTTGTATTCAAGTATACAAACAACTTTGCACAAGCTTGAGAATGCAAAGTCCATTAAGTCCTTTCAGAGTTCAAATAAAAATATCCCCCGATTCTTGGTTCTTCATAATTTTGTATATCATACGGTTTGATTTTGATAACAAACCAATGAATGCAAGCGAAGAGTCTGACTATTTTGATTTGTTAATCTACATCAGTGTTTCTCAAACTTTTTCATACCAAGGACCACTTAACCAATAAAAAAACACTCCCGGACCACCTAATTCCACAAATATCCAAAAACACATCGTTTTTCTAGAACAGATTACAAATCGCCTGAAAATGATACAAACAAGTGGCAACATGTGTGATGAAGGTGTTGCGCTGGGCTATATCATGCGATCGAAATCGAAACTTAAGCTCGCTCCATTGCGGAGATATTTCCGCGAGAGTGCGGGAAACTTAAATGTATTTATTTAAAATGTGAAATTTTACCAATATACTCACGGACCACTAGGGGGCGCTCACGGACCACCAGTGGTCCGCGGACCACACTTTGAGAAGCACTGATCTACCTTGACCCACAATAATTATATGTATAACAATGCTTTCCTTTATTTAGAAGACAACATATTTATCTTCACATCAAGGAAAGTCAATCAGACGGTAACGGGATGGTGAACATGCATCAGTATCCCAGCCTGACTTGGACCAGAGATGTCATTTCATGGTCAGTTCCATAATTTGAAAGAAACAATACACAGGTGTTAAGGACACCCTGTATGATAAAAGGTTTTGCTTCTATCATTGTTGACATTTCACTTGAATAGTTAAGGATCTCACCTGTTAAGTCATTTTTAGTTGTATGAAAGCTACTTTTATAAATATAACATCTACATGTGTAGTTTGAACACTTATAACCTAGCGTTTGACCAAACATTTAGTAATGCTTGTTTACAAAACCAAAAAGAGACAAATGCTGAAGGTTCAATGTTTTGCAGAACTGCCCAAAGTTGTAAATGCTCCATTTCAGAGGTGGTGTATGTAATGAGTGAAGCCAGCGTCCCTCACACAGCATTATGTTACGTATTTTAGGAAATGACATGATGGAACTTTACCTTTGACTGAAATACGTTTTCAAAAAAATTAACTATTTTAAAGCTTGTTCACACAAGGAAAGCTAGTGTGAACACAAAATGTTCCAATTCAAAACCTACTAAGAAATGTTTGAGCAATGATGCCACCATGTGGACACAAAGCCACACTATGACAACACTTCAAATACCAAACATTAATTACATTTATAAATGTAGGAATTTAAAGTGTGCACTTTCAGTTAATCATTTGTCAGCACAATTTCTCCATTTAAATTAAATGTCATTTCTCAATATGGACTATTCACTCATTCACAAACCAAATCAGACTTCTTGAAGAGCCTGGAATAAAAAGCCTCTTGGGTAGTTGAAGGTTAACAAAAGCACAAACTATAAAGCGTCTCTGTTCAAAACTTTTATTAGAACTGTTTAAGTACGGTAGCGTGGAGGAGGAAAAGGAGGCAGCATTGGTATGGGCAAGTGAACATGGGGATGAAAAGGAGGACGGGGTGCCGGAGTGGGCGGGCAATCTGGTTTCACAGTGGTAGCTGGAGTGGCTGGATATTGGGGATAGGGAGGGGTCATAGGGTAAAGATGATAGTAAGGCATAGATGGTGGAAGCCGCGATGAGGGATTTTTAGCCTTTGGTTTAGTTGTAGTTGGTGTTGTCGCCGCAGTAGGTTTTGGCTTTGTAGCTGGATATTTGGGAGGATGAAGAGGATTAAAGGGATACATCGGCATATATTGTGGAAACGGCATCTGAGGGTTTTGAGGCGTCTCAGGGTTTTGAGGCGTCTCAGGGTTTTGAGGCGTCTCAGGGTTTTGAGGGAATTGAAGCATCTCAGGGTTTTGAGGGAATTGAAGCATCTCAGGGTTTTGAGGGAATTGAAGCATCTCAGGGTTTTGAGGGAATTGAAGCATCTCAGGGTTTTGAGGGAATTGAGGCATCTCAGGGTTTTGAGGGAATTGTGGCATCTCAGGGTTTTGTGGCATCTCAGGGTTTTGTGGCATCTCAGGGTTTTGTGGCATCCGAGGGAATGGAGGGAATTGAGGCATCTCAGGGTTTTGTGGCATCTCAGGGTTTTGTGGCATCTGAGGTATATCAGGGAATTGAGGCATCCGAGGCATCTGAGGGTATTGAGGCATCTGAGCTACAGGGGAATTGGGGGAAGTCGTTTCGGAAGCAGGAGGTGAGGCAGGAGGTGAAGCAGGAGGTGAGGCAGGTTTGGAACACCAGAGAGATAATGGAATTCCTTGCCAACGCATCGGGAGTACATAACTTCCACCCTTTGGGAGAAAAACATACAATTAGAAACAGCAAGGAATCACACAAACCTGTCAATGTTACAATCCGACTGTACAAGGCAAAGATTAATCTCATGCTATATCTTCTGAATAGATCATCATGATGCAACATATTTGAATGTCGGTCCCCATCCAAAAAACATAGTTAATCAGTACATTTGAAAGCAAGCGAAAAACAACTCCCATTTGAAAAGCTGAAAACACATTTTCGCTTGAGATCAATATGATGCAGATTAAACATTTTATTTGTTTGGCTCTCGTTAAACCATTCATAACTATAACAATTCACAGCACTAGCCATCGTTTTTTTTAAACTCACTTCCTCACTCTTTAAATCAGTTTCACATTACCTCTTGAACAATGTTGCAGCCATCATAGGGAACCAACATGACAAGTGCATGCGAGTTCCTCTGCATGCTGTAGCCACAGGTAGACGGGACTTGGGACAGAGGCATTGGAGGTGCATTTCCTGTGGGATAAAAAGGTTCAGTGTTTATATCATTGGTAGAGATAAATCAAGTCTACATTTAGGATATTATGGCTATTAATTTACCTTGTTCTACTGCAAATTGTGATGCTCCTGGTTCCACCGCTCTGAACTTCAACTGGCCCGAACCACACTGCAGTGAGGGCGACATGTTCTTCCATGATGAGTCTTGGGGACTGGCCACTTGTGTTGGGCTCATCCAGCCTGAAGGCGAATATAATACATATTTTTAAATAGTTTGTACTTTAAAGAGATGCAAAACAATTCAAGCAAAATAACAAACCCTTCAATACATAATCAAAATATGTTTACCTGCAGCGTCTGCTTGATAAGCACCTTCATCCTCCTCATAAGCAATTGAGGATGACTTCTTGGTTCCGTCTGTGACTTGAGAATCAAGTCCTGACCCTTTTTCAAAAGCTCTCCCGAAAACAATTGTCCCCTCTTGGAACCCATTTGTTGCATCGGCATCTTTTCTCCCTTCTCGTCTTTCTGTTTTCTTCAGACGATAACAGTCTATAGTTTGAGCAAAATAACACGTCAGAATAACAGCTGCAGCCAGGTAAACACCAGCGCCTTTTCTCTTGCCTATCATCCTGTTGCACATGACTGCTGGTAATGTGAAGAGATGAGATAACTTTCTTTGCCGCAACTATTTGAGCATCAGCAGGTGCTGTGACAACCAATACAGCTGTGATAGGTGCTCATAGGATTCCCATTCTGTAAAATCAAACTCACTGCGGGTGTAGAGCACTTGGCAACGAACCATGAGACAGGGCTTTAATACTGACACATATTACCACCAGGCAGCCAATCAACAAGACAGGTGCAGCCTCAGCTAATGCTTGCACCTGTGTTCAATTAGCTTGCAACAGGTGGGCCTCGTTAAGACTTGTCTAACGTCTACAAAGTAAGCCCTGTATATTGATCATGTAGATCGGGGGTGCCCAATACGTCGATCGCAAAGGTAGTGTGGGTAGATTGCATGGCATTGAAGCGCAAATGCGGCTGCACCTTTATGCGCTTAAGAGGCGTTATTGGTGTGAGCGCTCCACAGTTTCTCCGCCGCTGTGAGGTTCCGGCGCTCGCAGTTTACTAGCACCGTTGGTTTCAAAGGCATACCAACTATTACAAATCCAATCCAACCCACTTTATTTGTATAGCACATCATAAAAACAGAGGGTTTACCAAAGTGCTTCACACCAAACATAGCATTATAATAAAATATAATATTACAATAATAGATAAAAGGCACATATAAGAAAAGATAAAAGGATAAAAGGCACACATAATAATGACTACACGTTACATAAAGGCTCTGGACATACAATAAAAGCATAACAATCAATAAAACATAGCTCAGACTGACTCGAAAGCGAGGGAAAAGAGGTGGGTCTTTAGGCGGGACTTAAAGGTTTGGAGGGTGGGCGACAATTTGAAATGGGGGGGCAGGTCGTTCCAGAGCCTGGGGGCTACCGCTGAGAAGGCTCGATCTCCCCTGGTCTTTTTCTTGGTTTTAGGGACTACCAGCAGCAGCTGAAGCAAAATGAAGTCACAAGAATGATGGAGACATAACAATACAGTATTTATTTGGGCATGGCTAATATAATTGTTGATGGCCAAACATTTCATAGAAGTAACACAACTCTGCTCACATTTCAGGGTTTCTCTTTGACTTAGCCTACTTAAGAGGGAAAATATCTTTCAATATAAAAGTATTTTTACAATAAGCTTATTAACAATTACTATCTTGTTTACATAACAGTATACTAGATACAAGTCATATGATGTAATTAGGCCACTTATTAAATAGAAAAACATATTTTCTATAATGCTCCAATACTTTAAATGTAGATTAAAGGGTTGTGTGGATAAAAAACAAGAACAGCAGTACATCCAAAGACAATAGAAAGAAAACATGGAAATATACCAAGAATGTGTACACATCCTCAATTGCTAACCTATTATATTTAACAGATGTTCTCACCTCAAGTATTCTTAATATAAGACATTCCCCATTGCTATTTTCCCCGACTTGACAGGAAAGGGGAAAACGCGAAAAATGAATTATTTCCCCCAAATCTTTATTCACGAAGCGGTATACAAGTTGTATTCAAGTATACAAACAACTTTGCACAAGCTTGAGAATGCAAAGTCCATTAAGTCCTTTCAGAGTTCAAATAAAAATATCCCCCGATTCTTGGTTCTTCATAATTTTGTATATCATACGGTTTGATTTTGATAACAAACCAATGAATGCAAGCGAAGAGTCTGACTATTTTGATTTGTTAATCTACATCAGTGTTTCTCAAACTTTTTCATACCAAGGACCACTTAACCAATAAAAAAACACTCCCGGACCACCTAATTCCACAAATATCCAAAAACACATCGTTTTTCTAGAACAGATTACAAATCGCCTGAAAATGATACAAACAAGTGGCAACATGTGTGATGAAGGTGTTGCGCTGGGCTATATCATGCGATCGAAATCGAAACTTAAGCTCGCTCCATTGCGGAGATATTTCCGCGAGAGTGCGGAAAACTTAAATGTATTTATTTAAAATGTGAAATTTTACCAATATACTCACGGACCACTAGGGGGCGCTCACGGACCACCAGTGGTCCGCGGACCACACTTTGAGAAGCACTGATCTACATTGACCCACAATAATTATATGTATAACAATGCTTTCCCTTATTTAGAAGACAACATATTTATCTTCACATCAAGGAAAGTCAATCAGACGGTAACGGGATGGTGAACATGCATCAGTATCCCAGCCTGACTTGGACCAGAGATGTCATTTCATGGTCAGTTCCATAATTTGAAAGAAACAATACACAGGTGTTAAGGACACCCTGTATGATAAAAGGTTTTGCTTCTATCATTGTTGACATTTCACTTGAATAGTTAAGGATCTCACCTGTTAAGTCATTTTTAGTTGTATGAAAGCTACTTTTATAAATATAACATCTACATGTGTAGTTTGAACACTTATGACCTAGCGTTTGACCAAACATTTAGTAATGCTTGTTTACAAAACCAAAAAGAGACAAATGCTGAAGGTTCAATGTTTTGCAGAACTGCCCAAAGTTGTAAATGCTCCATTTCAGAGGTGGTGTATGTAATGAGTGAAGCCAGCGTCCCTCACACAGCATTATGTTACGTATTTTAGGAAATGACATGATGGAACTTTACCTTTGACTGAAATACATTTTCAAAAAAACAACTATTTTAAAGCTTGTTCACACAAGGAAAGCTAGTGTGAACACAAAATGTTCCAATTCAAAACCTACTAAGAAATGTTTGAGCAATGATGCCACCATGTGGACACAAAGCCACACTATGACACACTTCAAATACCAAACATTAATTACATTGATAAATGTAGGAATTTAAAGTGTGCACTTTCAGTTAATCATTTGTCAGCACAATTTCTCCGTTTAAATTAAATGTCATTTCTCAATATGGACTATTCACTCATTCACAAACCAAATCAGACTTCTTGAAGGGCCTGGAATAAAAAGCCTCTTGGGTAGTTGAAGGTTAACAAAAGCACAAACTATAAAGCGTCTCTGTTCAAAACTTTTATTAGAACTGTTTAAGTACGGTAGCGTGGAGGAGGAAAAGGAGGCAGCATTGGTATGGGCAAGTGAACATGGGGATGAAAAGGAGGACGGGGTGCCGGAGTGGGCGGGCAATCTGGTTTCACAGTGGTAGCTGGAGTGGCTGGATATTGGGGATAGGGAGGGGTCATAGGGTAAAGATGATAGTAAGGCATAGATGGTGGAAGCCGCGATGAGGGATTTTTAGCCTTTGGTTTAGTTGTAGTTGGTGTTGTCGCCGCAGTAGGTTTTGGCTTTGTAGCTGGATATTTGGGAGGATGAAGAGGATTAAAGGGATACATCGGCATATATTGTGGAAACGGCATCTGAGGGTTTTGAGGCGTCTCAGGGTTTTGAGGCGTCTCAGGGTTTTGAGGCGTCTCAGGGTTTTGAGGGAATTGAAGCATCTCAGGGTTTTGAGGGAATTGAAGCATCTCAGGGTTTTGAGGGAATTGAAGCATCTCAGGGTTTTGAGGGAATTGAAGCATCTCAGGGTTTTGAGGGAATTGAGGCATCTCAGGGTTTTGAGGGAATTGAGGCATCTCAGGGTTTTGAGGGAATTGAGGCATCTCAGGGTTTTGAGGGAATTGAAGCATCTCAGGGTTTTGAGGGAATTGAAGCATCTCAGGGTTTTGAGGGAATTGAGGCATCTCAGGGTTTTGAGGGAATGGAGGCATCCGAGGGAATGGAGGCATCCGAGGGTATTGAGGCATCCGAGGGTATTGAGGCATCCGAGGGTATTGAGGCATCTCAGGGTTTTGTGGCATCTCAGGGTTTTGTGGCATCCGAGGGAATGGAGGGAATTGAGGCATCTCAGGGTTTTGTGGCATCTCAGGGTTTTGTGGCATCTGAGGTATATCAGGGAATTGAGGCATCCGAGGCATCTGAGGGTATTGAGGCATCTGAGCTACAGGGGAATTGGGGGAAGTCGTTTCGGAAGCAGGAGGTGAGGCAGGAGGTGAAGCAGGAGGTGAGGCAGGTTTGGAACACCAGAGAGATAATGGAATTCCTTGCCAACGCATCGGGAGTACATAACTTCCACCCTTTGGGAGAAAAACATACAATTAGAAACAGCAAGGAATCACACAAACCTGTCAATGTTACAATCCGACTGTACAAGGCAAAGATTAATCTCATGCTATATCTTCTGAATAGATCATCATGATGCAACATATTTGAATGTCGGTCCCCATCCAAAAAACATAGTTAATCAGTACATTTGAAAGCAAGCGAAAAACAACTCCCATTTGAAAAGCTGAAAACACATTTTCGCTTGAGATCAATATGATGCAGATTAAACATTTTATTTGTTTGGCTCTCGTTAAACCATTCATAACTATAACAATTCACAGCACTAGCCATCGTTTTTTTTAAACTCACTTCCTCACTCTTTAAATCAGTTTCACATTACCTCTTGAACAATGTTGCAGCCATCATAGGGAACCAACATGACAAGTGCATGCGAGTTCCTCTGCATGCTGTAGCCACAGGTAGACGGGACTTGGGACAGAAGCATTGGAGGTGCATTTCCTGTGGGATAAAAAGGTTCAGTGTTTATATCATTGGTAGAGATAAATCAAGTCTACATTTAGGATATTATGGCTATTAATTTACCTTGTTCTACTGCAAATTGTGATGCTCCTGGTTCCACCGCTCTGAACTTCAACTGGCCCGAACCACACTGCAGTGAGGGCGACATGTTCTTCCATGATGAGTCTTTGGGACTGGCCACTTGTGTTGGGCTCATCCAGCCTGAAGGCGAATATAATACATATTTTTAAATAGTTTGTACTTTAAAGAGATGCAAAACAATTCAAGCAAAATAACAAACCCTTCAATACATAATCAAAATATGTTTACCTGCAGCGTCTGCTTGATAAGCACCTTCATCCTCCTCATAAGCAATTGAGGATGACTTCTTGGTTCCGTCTGTGACTTGAGAATCAAGTCCTGACCCTTTTTCAAAAGCTCTCCCGAAAACAATTGTCCCCTCTTGGAACCCATTTGTTGCATCGGCATCTTTTCTCCCTTCTCGTCTTTCTGTTTTCTTCAGACGATAACAGTCTATAGTTTGAGCAAAATAACACGTCAGAATAACAGCTGCAGCCAGGTAAACACCAGCGCCTTTTCTCTTGCCTATCATCCTGTTGCACATGACTGCTGGTAATGTGAATAGATGAGATAACTTTCTTTGCCGCAACTATTTGAGCATCAGCAGGTGCTGTGACAACCAATACAGCTGTGATAGGTGCTCATAGGATTCCCATTCTGTAAAATCAAACTCACTGCGGGTGGAGAGCACTTGGCAACGACCCATGAGACAGGGCTTTAATACTGACACATATTACCACCAGGCAGCCAATCAACAAGACAGGTGCAGCCTCAGCTAATGCTTGCACCTGTGTTCAATTAGCTTGCAACAGGTGGGCCTCGTTAAGACTTGTCTAACGTCTACAAAGTAAGCCCTGTATATTGATCATGTAGATCGGGGGTGCCCAATACGTCGATCGCAAAGGTAGTGTGGGTAGATTGCATGGCATTGAAGCGCAAATGCGGTGCACCTTTATGCGCTTAAGAGGCGTTATTGGTGTGAGCGCTCCACAGTTTCTCCGCCGCTGTGAGGTTCCGGCGCTCGCAGTTTACTAGCACCGTTGGTTTCAAAGGCATACCAACTATTACAAATCCAATCCAACCCACTTTATTTGTATAGCACATCATAAAAACAGAGGGTTTACCAAAGTGCTTCACACCAAACATAGCATTATAATAAAATATAATATTACAATAATAGATAAAAGGCACATATAAGAAAAGATAAAAGGATAAAAGGCACACATAATAATGACTACACGTTACATAAAGGCTCTGGACATACAATAAAAGCATAACAATCAATAAAACATAGCTCAGACTGACTCGAAAGCGAGGGAAAAGAGGTGGGTCTTTAGGCGGGACTTAAAGGTTTGGAGGGTGGGCGACAATTTGAAATGGGGGGGCAGGTCGTTCCAGAGCCTGGGGGCTACCGCTGAGAAGGCTCGATCTCCCCTGGTCTTTTTCTTGGTTTTAGGGACTACCAGCAGCAGCTGAAGCAAAATGAAGTCACAAGAATGATGGAGACATAACAATACAGTATTTATTTGGGCATGGCTAATATAATTGTTGATGGCCAAACATTTCATAGAAGTAACACAACTCTGCTCACATTTCAGGGTTTCTCTTTGACTTAGCCTACTTAAGAGGGAAAATATCTTTCAATATAAAAGTATTTTTACAATAAGCTTATTAACAATTACTATCTTGTTTACATAACAGTATACTAGATACAAGTCATATGATGTAATTAGGCCACTTATTAAATAGAAAAACATATTTTCTATAATGCTCCAATACTTTAAATGTAGATTAAAGGGTTGTGTGGATAAAAAACAAGAACAGCAGTACATCCAAAGACAATAGAAAGAAAACATGGAAATATACCAAGAATGTGTACACATCCTCAATTGCTAACCTATTATATTTAACAGATGTTCTCACCTCAAGTATTCTTAATATAAGACATTCCCCATTGCTATTTTCCCCGACTTGACAGGAAAGGGGAAAACGCGAAAAATGAATTATTTCCCCCAAATCTTTATTCACGAAGCGGTATACAAGTTGTATTCAAGTATACAAACAACTTTGCACAAGCTTGAGAATGCAAAGTCCATTAAGTCCTTTCAGAGTTCAAATAAAAATATCCCCCGATTCTTGGTTCTTCATAATTTTGTATATCATACGGTTTGATTTTGATAACAAACCAATGAATGCAAGCGAAGAGTCTGACTATTTTGATTTGTTAATCTACATCAGTGTTTCTCAAACTTTTTCATACCAAGGACCACTTAACCAATAAAAAAACACTCCCGGACCACCTAATTCCACAAATATCCAAAAACACATCGTTTTTCTAGAACAGATTACAAATCGCCTGAAAATGATACAAACAAGTGGCAACATGTGTGATGAAGGTGTTGCGCTGGGCTATATCATGCGATCGAAATCGAAACTTAAGCTCGCTCCATTGCGGAGATATTTCCGCGAGAGTGCGGAAAACTTAAATGTATTTATTTAAATGTGAAATTTTACCAATATACTCACGGACCACTAGGGGGCGCTCACGGACCACCAGTGGTCCGCGGACCACACTTTGAGAAGCACTGATCTACATTGACCCACAATAATTATATGTATAACAATGCTTTCCCTGATTTAGAAGACAACATATTTATCTTCACATCAAGGAAAGTCAATCAGACGGTAACGGGATGGTGAACATGCATCAGTATCCCAGCCTGACTTGGACCAGAGATGTCATTTCATGGTCAGTTCCATAATTTGAAAGAAACAATACACAGGTGTTAAGGACACCCTGTATGATAAAAGGTTTTGCTTCCATCATTGTTGACATTTCACTTGAATAGTTAAGGATCTCACCTGTTAAGTCATTTTTAGTTGTATGAAAGCTACTTTTATAAATATAACATCTACATGTGTAGTTTGAACACTTATGACCTAGCGTTTGACCAAACATTTAGTAATGCTTGTTTACAAAACCAAAAAGAGACAAATGCTGAAGGTTCAATGTTTTGCAGAACTGCCCAAAGTTGTAAATGCTCCATTTCAGAGGTGGTGTATGTAATGAGTGAAGCCAGCGTCCCTCACACAGCATTATGTTACGTATTTTAGGAAATGACATGATGGAACTTTACCTTTGACTGAAATACATTTTCAAAAAAACAACTATTTTAAAGCTTGTTCACACAAGGAAAGCTAGTGTGAACACAAAATGTTCCAATTCAAAACCTACTAAGAAATGTTTGAGCAATGATGCCACCATGTGGACACAAAGCCACACTATGACACACTTCAAATACCAAACATTAATTACATTTATAAATGTAGGAATTTAAAGTGTGCACTTTCAGTTAATCATTTGTCAGCACAATTTCTCCGTTTAAATTAAATGTCATTTTTCTCAATATGGACTATTCACTCATTCACAAACCAAATCAGACTTCTTGAAGGGCCTGGAATAAAAAGCCTCTTGGGTAGTTGAAGGTTAACAAAAGCACAAACTATAAAGCGTCTCTGTTCAAAACTTTTATTAGAACTGTTTAAGTACGGTAGCGTGGAGGAGGAAAAGGAGGCAGCATTGGTATGGGCAAGTGAACATGGGGATGAAAAGGAGGACGGGGTGCCGGAGTGGGCGGGCAATCTGGTTTCACAGTGGTAGCTGGAGTGGCTGGATATTGGAGATAGGGAGGGGTCATAGGGTAAAGATGATAGTAAGGCATAGATGGTGGAAGCCGCGATGAGGGATTTTTAGCCTTTGGTTTAGTTGTAGTTGGTGTTGTCGCCGCAGTAGGTTTTGGCTTTGTAGCTGGATATTTGGGAGGATGAAGCTGATTAAAGGGATACATCGGCATATATTGTGGAAACGGCATCTGAGGGTTTTGAGGCGTCTCAGGGTTTTGAGGCGTCTCAGGGTTTTGAGGGAATTGAAGCATCTCAGGGTTTTGAGGGAATTGAAGCATCTCAGGGTTTTGAGGGAATTGAGGCATCTCAGGGTTTTGAGGGAATTGAGGCATCTCAGGGTTTTGAGGGAATTGAGGCATCTCAGGGTTTTGAGGGAATTGAGGCATCTCAGGGTTTTGAGGGAATTGAGGCATCTCAGGGTTTTGAGGGAATTGAAGCATCTCAGGGTTTTGAGGGAATTGAGGCATCTCAGGGTTTTGAGGGAATGGAGGCATCCGAGGGAATGGAGGCATCCGAGGGTATTGAGGCATCCGAGGGTATTGAGGCATCCGAGGGTATTGAGGCATCTCAGGGTTTTGTGGCATCTCAGGGTTTTGTGGCATCTCAGGGTTTTGTGGCATCTCAGGGTTTTGTGGCATCCGAGGGAATGGAGGGAATTGAGGCATCTCAGGGTTTTGTGGCATCTCAGGGTTTTGTGGCATCTCAGGGTTTTGTGGCATCTCAGGGTTTTGTGGCATCTGAGGTATATCAGGGAATTGAGGCATCCGAGGCATCTGAGGGTATTGAGGCATCTGAGCTACAGGGGAATTGGGGGAAGTCGTTTCGGAAGCAGGAGGTGAGGCAGGAGGTGAAGCAGGAGGTGAGGCAGGTTTGGAACACCAGAGAGATAATGGAATTCCTTGCCAACGCATCGGGAGTACATAACTTCCACCCTTTGGGAGAAAAACATACAATTAGAAACAGCAAGGAATCACACAAACCTGTCAATGTTACAATCCGACTGTACAAGGCAAAGCTTAATCTCATGCTATATCTTCTGAATAGATCATCATGATGCAACATATTTGAATGTCGGTCCCCATCCAAAAAACATAGTTAATCAGTACATTTGAAAGCAAGCGAAAAACAACTCCCATTTGAAAAGCTGAAAACACATTTTCGCTTGAGATCAATATGATGCAGATTAAACATTTTATTTGTTTGGCTCTCGTTAAACCATTCATAACTATAACAATTCACAGCACTAGCCATCGTTTTTTTTAAACTCACTTCCTCACTCTTTAAATCAGTTTCACATTACCTCTTGAACAATGTTGCAGCCATCATAGGGAACCAACATGACAAGTGCATGCGAGTTCCTCTGCATGCTGTAGCCACAGGTAGACGGGACCTGGGACAGAGGCATTGGAGGTGCATTTCCTGTGGGGTAAAAAGGTTCAGTGTTTATATCATTGGTAGAGATAAATCAAGTCTACATTTAGGATATTATGGCTTTTGATTTACCTTGTTCTACTGCAAATTGTGATGCTCCTGGTTCCACCGCTCTGAACTTCAACTGGCCCGAACCACACTGCAGTGAGGGCGACATCCTCTTCCATGATGAGTCTTTGGGACTGGCCACTTGTGTTGTGCTCATCCAGCCTGAAGGCGCATATAATATATATTTTTAAATAGTTTGTACTTTAAAGAGATGCAAAACAATTCAAGCAAAATAACAAACCCTTCAATACGTAATCAAAATAGTTTTACCTGCAGCGTCTGCTTGATAATCACCTTCATCCTCCTCATAAGCGTTTGAGGATGACTTCTTGGTTCCGTCTGTGACTTGAGAATCAAGTCCTGACCCTTTTTCAAAAGCTCTCCCGAAAACAATTGTCCCCTCTTGGAACCCATTTGTTGTATCAGCATCTTTTCTCCCTTCTCGTCTTTCTGTTTTCTTCAGACGATAACAGTCTATAGTTTGCGCAAAATAACACGTCAGAATAACAGCTGCAGCCAGGTAAACACCAGCGCCTTTTCTCTTGCTTATCATCCTGTTGAACATGACTGCTGGTAATGTGAAGAGATGAGATCACTTTCTTTGCCGCAACTATTTGAGCATCAGCAGGTGCTGTGACAACCAATACTACAGCTGTGATAGGTGCTCATAGGATTCCCATTCTGTAAAATCAAACTCACTGCGGGTGGAGAGCACTTGGCAATGAAGCATGAGATAGGGCTTTAATACTGACACATATTACCACCAGGCAGCCAATCAACAAGGCAGGTGCAGCCTCAGCTAATGCTTGCACCTGTGTTCAATTAGCTTGCAACAGGTGGGCCTCGTTAAGACTTTTCTAACGTCTACAAAGTAAGCCCTGTATATTGATCATGTAGATCGGGAGTGCCCAATACGTCGATCGCAAAGGTAGTGTGGGTAGATTGCATGGCATTGAAGCGCAGATGTGACAAAACTTTATGTGCTTAAGAGGCGTTATTGGTGTAAGCGCTCCACAGTTTCTCCGCTGCTGTGAGGTTCCGGCGCTCGCAGTTCACTAGCACCGTTGGTTTCAAAGGCATACCAACTATTACAAATCCAATCCAACCCACTTTATTTGTATAGCACATCATAAAAACAGAGGGTTTACCAAAGTGCTTCACACCAAACATAACATTATAATAAAATATAATATTACAATAATAGATAAAAGGCACATATAAGAAAAGATAAAAGGATAAAAGGCACACATAATAATGACTACACGTTACATAAAGGCTCTGGACATACAATAAAAGCATAACAATCAATAAAACATAGCTCAGACTGACTCGAAAGCGAGGGAAAAGAGGTGGGTCTTTTGGCGGGACTTAAAAGTTTGGAGGGTGGGCGACAATTTGAAATGGGGGGGCAGGTCGTTCCAGAGCCTGGGAGCTACCGCTGAGAAGGCTCGATCTCCCCTGGTCTTTTTCTTGGTTTTAGGGACTACCAGCAGCAGCTGAAGCAAAATGAAGTCACAAGAATGATGGAGACATAACAATACAGTATTTATTTGTGCATGGCTAATATAATTGTTGATGGCCAAACATTTCATAGAAGTAACACAACTCTGCTCACATTTCAGGGTTTCTCTTTGACTTAGCCTACTTAAGAGGGAAAATATCTTTCAATATAAAAGTATTTTTACAATAAGCTTATTAACAATTACTGTCTTGTTTACATAACAGTATACTAGATACAAGTCATATGATGTAATTAGGCCACTTATTAAATAGAAAAACATATTTTCTATAATGCTCCAATACTTTAAATGTAGATTAAAGGGTTGTGTGGATAAAAAACAAGAACAGCAGTACGTCCAAAGACAATAGAAAGAAAACATGGAAATATACCAAGAATGTGTACACATCCTCAATTGCTAACCTATTATATTTAACAGATGTTCTCACCTCAAGTATTCTTAATATAAGACATTCCCCATTGCTATTTTCCCCGACTTGACAGGAAAGGGGAAAACGCGAAAAATGAATTATTTCCCCCAAATCTTTATTCACGAAGCGGTATACAAGTTGTATTCAAGTATACAAACAACTTTGCACAAGCTTGAGAATGCAAAGTCCATTAAGTCCTTTCAGAGTTCAAATAAAAATATCCCCCGATTCTTGGTTCTTCATAATTTTGTATATCATACGGTTTGATTTTGATAACAAACCAATGAATGCAAGCGAAGAGTCTGACTATTTTGATTTGTTAATCTACATCAGTGTTTCTCAAACTTTTTCATACCAAGGACCACTTAACCAATAAAAAAAACACTCGCGGACCACCCAACTCCACAAATATCCAAAAACACATCGTTTTTCTAGAACAGATTACAAATCGCCTGAAAATGATACAAACAAGTGGCAACATGTGTGATGAAGGTGTTGCACTGGGCTATATCATGCAATCGAAATCGAAACTTAAGCTCGCTCCATTGCGGAGATATTTCCGCGAGAGTGCGGAAAACTTAAATGTATTTATTTAAAATGTGAAATTTTACCAATATACTCACGGACCACTAGGGGGCGCTCACGGACCACCAGTGGTCCGCGGACCACACTTTGAGAAGCACTGATCTACATTGACCCACAATAATTATATGTATAACAATGCTTTCCCTTATTTAGAAGACAACATATTTATCTTCACATCAAGGAAAGTCAGTCAGACGGTAACGGGAAGGTGAACATGCATCAGTATCCCAGCCTGACTTGGACCAGAGATGTCGTTTCATGGTCAGATCCATAATTTGAAAGAAACAATACACAGGTGTTAAGGACACCCTGTAGGATAAAAGGTTTTGCTTCTATCATTGTTGACATTTCACTTGAATAGTTAAGGATCTCACCTGTTAAGTCATTTTTAGTTGTATGAAGGCTACTTTTATAATATAACATCTACATGTGTAGTTTGAACACTTATGACCTAGTGTTTGACCAAATATTTAGTAATGCTCGTTTACAAAACCAAAAAGAGACAAATGCTAAAGGTTCAATGTTTTGCAGAACTGCCCAAAGTTGTAAATGCTCCATTTCAGAGGTGGTGTATGTAATGAGTGAAGCCAGCGTCCCTCACACAGCATATGTTACGTATTTTAGGAAAGGACATGATGGAACTTTACCTTTGACTGAAATAAGTTTAAAAAAAAAAAAAAAAAAAACATTTTAAAGCTTGTTCACACAAGGAAAGCTAGTGTGAACACAAAATCTTCCAATTCAAAACCTACTAAGAAATGGTTGAGCAATGATGCCACTATGTGGACACAAAGCCACACTATGACAACACTTCAAATGCCAAACATTAATTACATTTATAAATGTAGGAATTTAAAGTGTGCACTTTCAGTTAATCATTTGTCAGCACAATTTTTTCGTTTAAGTTAAATGTCATTTTCTCAATATCGACTGTTCACTCATTCACAAACCAAATGAGACTTCTTGAAGATCCTGGAATAAAAAGTCTCTTGGGTAGTTGAAGGTTAACAAAAGCACAAACTATAAAGAGTCTCTGTTCAAAACTTTTATTAGAACTGTTTAAGTAAGGTAGCGTGGAGGAGGAAAAGGAGGCAGCATTGGTATGGGCAAGTGAACATGGGGATGAAAAGGAGAATGGGGTGCCGGAGTGGGCGGGGGATCTGGTTTAACAGTGTTAGCTGGAGTGGTTGGATATTGGGGATAGGGAGGGGTCATAGGGTAAAGATGATAGTAAGGCATTGATGGTGGCAGCTGCGATGAGGGATTTTTAGCCTTTGGTTTAGTTGTAGTTGGTGTTGTCGCCGCAGTAGGTTTTGGCTTTGTAGCTAGATATTTGGGAGGATAAAGAGGATTAAAGGGAGGATACATCAGCATATATTGTGGAAACGGCATCTGAGCGTATTGAGGCATCTGAGGGTTTCGAGGCATCTGAGGGTTTCGAGGCATCTGAGGCAGTGCAGGAATTTGAGTCGCCTTTGCAGTTGTAGGCTGTTTGGTCGTTGCTGTTGTTGTCTCCGGCATCTTAGGGTATTGACGCATCAGATGGTATTGAGGCATCCGAGCGTATTGAGGCATCAGAGCGTATTGAGGCATCAGAGCGTATTGAGGCATCAGAGCGTATTGAGGCATCAGAGCGTATTGAGGAATCTGAGGCAGTGCAGGAATTTGAGTCACCTTTGCAGTTGTAGGCAGTGTGGTCGTTGCCTCGGGCATCTTAGGGTTTTGAAGAATCTGAGGGTTTTTAGGAATCTCAGAGTATTGGGGCATCTGAGGGTGTTGGGGCATCTGAGGGAATTGAGGGTGTTGGGGCATCTGAGGGTGTTGGGGCATCTGAGGCATCTCAGAGTATTGAGGGTGTTGAGGCATCTGATGGTGTTGGGGCATCTGAGGCTTCTGAGGCATCTCAGGGTGTTGGGGCATCTCAGGGTGTTGGGGCTTCTCAGGAATCTGAGGCATCTCAGGGTGTTGGGGCATCTGAGGGTGTTGGGGCATCTGAGGGTGTTGGGGCATCTGAGGGTGTTGGGGCATCTGAGAGTGTTGGGGCATCTGAGAGTGTTGGGGCATCTGAGGCTTCTGAGGCATCTGAGGCATCTGAGAGTATTGAGGGTGTTGGGGCATCTGAGGCTTCTGAGGCATCTGAGGCATCTCAGAGTATTGAGGGTGTTGGGGCATCTGAGGCTTCTGAGGCATCTCAGAGTATTGAGGGTGTTGGGGCATCTGAGGCTTCTGAGGCATCTGAGGCATCTCAGAGTATTGAGGGTGTTGGGGCATCTGAGGCTTCTGAGGCATCTCAGAGTATTGAGGGTGTTGGGGCATCTGAGGCTTCTGAGGCATCTGAGGCATCTCAGAGTATTGAGGGTGTTGGGGCATCTGAGGCTTCTGAGGCATCTGAGGCATCTCAGAGTATTGAGGGTGTTGGGGCATCTGAGGCTTCTGAGGCATCTCAGAGTATTGAGGGTGTTGGGGCATCTGAGGCTTCTGAGGCATCTGAGGCATCTCAGAGTATTGAGGGTGTTGGGGCATCTGAGGCTTCTGAGGCATCTGAGGCATCTCAGAGTATTGAGGGTGTTGGGGCATCTGAGGCTTCTGAGGCATCTGAGGCATCTCAGAGTATTGAGGGTGTTGGGGCATCTGAGGCCTCTGAGGCATCTGAGGCATCTCAGAGTATTGAGGGTGTTGAGGCATCTGAGGGTGTTGGGGCATCTGAGGGTGTTGGGGCATCTGAGGGTGTTGGGGCATCTCAGAGTATTGCGGGTGTTGGGGCATCTGAGGGTATTGGGGCATCTCAGGGTGTTGGGGCATCTCAGAGTATTGCGGGTGTTGGGGCATCTGAGGGTGTTGGGGCATCTCAGGGTTTTGAGGCTTCTGAGGAATCTGAGGCATCTCAGGAATCTCAGAGTATTGCGGGTGTTGGGGCATCTGAGGGTGTTGGGGCATCTGGGGGTGTTGGGGCATCTGGGGGTGTCGGGGGTGTTGGGGCATCTGAGGGTGTCGGGGGTGTTGGGGCATCTGAGGGTGTCGGGGGTGTTGGGGCATCTGAGGGTGTCGGGGGTGTTGGGGCATCTGAGGGTGTTGGGGCATCTGAGGGTGTTGGGGCATCTGAGGGTGTTGGGGCATCTGAGGGTGTTGGGGCATCTGAGGGTGTTGGGGCATCTGAGGCATCTCAGGGTTTTGAGGGTGTTGGGGCTTCTGAGGCATCTCAGGGTTTTGAGGGTGTTGGGGCATCTGAGGGTGTTGGGGGTGTTGGGGCATCTGAGGGTGTTGGGGCATCAGAGCGTAGTGAGGCATCTGAGGCAGTGCAGGAATTTGAGTCGCCTTTGCAGTTGTAGGCAGTGTGGTCGTTGCCTCGAACATCTGAGGGGTTTTAGGCATCTGAGAGTATTGAGGGTGTTGGGGCTTCTGAGTTATCTCAGGGTTTTGAGGGTGTTGGGGCATCTGAGGGTGTTGAGGGTGTTGGGGCATCTGAGGGTGTTGGGGCATCAGAGCGTAGTGAGGCATCTGAGGCAGTGCAGGAATTTGAGTCGCCTTTGCAGTTGTAGGCAGTGTGGTCGTTGCCTCGAACATCTGAGGGGTTTTAGGCATCTGAGGGTATTGAGGGTGTTGAGGGTGTTGGGGCATCTGGGGGTGTTGAGGCATCAGAGGGTGTTGGGGCATCAGAGGGTGTTGGGGCATCTCAGAGTATTGAGGGTGTTGGGGCATATGGGGCATCTCAGGGTGTTGGGGCATCTCAGGGTGTTGGGGCATCTCAGGGTGTTGGGGCATCTGAGTGTATTGAGGCATCCCACGCATCTCAGGGTTTTGGGGCATCTGAGGGTGTTGGGGCATCTGGGGCATCTGGGGCATCTGGGGGTGTTGGGGCTTCTGGGGGTGTTGGGGCTTCTGGGGGTGTTGGGGCTTCTGGGGGTGTTGGGGCTTCTGGGGGTGTTGGGGCTTCTGGGGCATCTCAGGGTATTGAGGCATCTGAGGCTTCGGAGGCATCTCAGGGTGTTGGGGCATCTGAGGGTTTTGAGGCTTCTGAGCTACAGGGGAATTGGGGGAAGTTGTTTTGGAAGCAGGAGGAGCGGCAGGAGGTGCGGCAGGAAGTGCGGCAGGAGGTGCGGCAGGAGGTGAGGCAGGTTTGGAACACCAGAGAGATAATGGAATTCCTTGCCAACGCATCGGGAGTACATAACTTCCACCCTTTGGGAGAAAAACATACAATTAGAAACAGCAAGGAATCACACAAACCTGTCAATGTTACAATCCGACTGTACAAGGCAAAGATTAATCTCATGCTATATCTTCTGAATAGATCATCATGATGCAACATATTTGAATGTCGGTCCCCATCCAAAAAACAGTTAATCAGTACATTTGAAAGCAAGCGAAAAACAACTCTCATTTGAAAAGCTGAAAACACATTTTTGCTTGAGATCAATATGATGCAGATTAAACATTTTATTTGTTTGGCTCTCGTTAAACCATTCATAACTATAACAATTCACAGCACTAGCCATCGTTTTTTTTTAAACTCACTTCCTCACTCTTTAAATCAGTTTCACATTACCTCTTGAACCATGTTGCAGCCATCATAGGGAACCAACATGACAAGTGCATGGGAGTTCCTCTGCATGCTGTAGCCACAGGTAGACGGGACTTGGGACAGAAGCATTGGAGGTGCATTTCCTGTGGGGTAAAAAGGTTCAGTGTTTATATCATTGGTAGAGATAAATCAAGTCTACATTTAGGATATTATGGCTATTGATTTACCTTGTTCTACTGAAAATTGTGATGCTCCTGATCCCACCGCTCTGAACTTCAACTGGCCCGAACCACACTGCAGTGAGGGCGACATGCTCATCCATGACGAGTCTTTGGGACTGGCCTCTTGTGTTGGGCTCATCCAGCCTGAAGGCGAATATAATATATATATTTTTTTTCAATAGTTTGTACTTTAAAGAGATGCAAAACAATTCAAGCAAAATAACAAACCCTTCAATACGTAATCAAAATATGTTTACCTGCAGCGTCTGCTTGATAATCACCTTCATCCTCCTCATAAGCGTTTGAGGATGACTTCTTGGTCCCGTCTGTGACTTGAGAATCAAGTCCTGACCCTTTTTCAAAAGCTCTCCCGAAAACAATTGTCCCCTCTTGGAACCCATTTGTTGTATCGGCATCTTTTCTCCCTTCTCGTCTTTCTGTTTTCTTCAGACGATAACAGTCTATAGTTTGAGCAAAATAACACGTCAGAATAACAGCTGCAGCCAGGTAAACACCAGCGCCTTTTCTCTTGCGTATCATCCTGTTGCACATGACTGCTGGTAATGTGAAGAGATGAGATAACTTTCTTTGCCGCAACTATTTGAGCATCAGCAGGTGCTGTGACAACCAATACAGCTGTGATAGGTGCTCATAGGATTCCCATTCTGTAAAATCAAACTCACTGCGGGTGGAGAGCACTTGGCAACGAACATGAGACAGGGCTTTAATACTGACACATATTACCACCAGGCAGCCAATCAACAAGGCAGGTGCAGCCTCAGCTAATGCTTGCACCTGTGTTCAATTAGCTTGCAACAGGTGGGCCTCGTTAAGACTTGTCTAACGTCTACAAAGTAAGCCCTGTATATTGATCATGTAGATCGGGGGTGCCCAATACGTCGATCGCAAAGGTGGTGTGGGTAGATTGCATGGCATTGAAGCGCAAATGCGGCGCACCTTTATGCGCTTAAGAGGCGTTATTGGTGTAAGCGCTCCACAGTTTCTCCGCCGCTGTGAGGTTCCGGCGCTCGCAGTTCACTAGCACCGTTGGTTTCAAAGGCATACCAACTATTACAAATCCAATCCAACCCACTTTATTTGTATAGCACATAATAAAAACAGAGGGTTTACCAAAGTGCTTCACACCAAACATAACATTATAATAGTGCTGTCAAAATTATCGCGTTAACGGCGGTAATTAATTTTTTGAATTAATTGCGTTAAAATATTTAACGCATTTAACGCATGTGCAGAATGGTCCGCCCCATACATGCCACCAGTGGCAGCGCCAGGGTATGGCTGGGGTAGGCTACACCCATACCGAGAAATGGCTTAGCCCCACCATGAAAAATGATGTTAAAGTAAGCTAAATAAAGTCCTCCAACTCGCGCGGAGTAAATTGCACAGACAGCAGTTAGTAAGATTGATTTCAGTAGCCACTTGTCTGGAAATACCGAAGACCAGAAACGGTTTTGAAAACTTTTGTCACGTAGTGATCGTCTTCTCAATAGAACATCTTTGATAATGTCGGTGTTGTTGCAGGAAGTCCCGACGGAGAATACTTTTGCTGTAGTACAGGGGTGCACATAACTGGTACGCCGGTTATGTGCGTAATCTGAAACTTGTGTCACAAAGCGCATTTGCGTACCGGCGTACTTGTGAAGCTTTTCCAGAAGGCGGTTAGATCACCGGACGACAGAGTCGGTCTCCGTGTGCACAGACAGGGCTGCTGTTAACGTCGGTCTGTACAACGGCATTGTGCCAAAACTACGCCAACCGGCTGCGGAGGGAGACTCCCCCCCCCCCCTTCACTGGAGAACTGCGCTAAAACAGCTGATCACAACGTTCGCACTCTGTGGTCACAAGTACTCCACTAGCCGCCGCCGCCCCCCCCCGTCGACTTTCCTGAAGTACCCCCCCGTTGATAGAAATCAACACGTAATGAATTAAGACCCCACGGTTTGATGATTGATAGGTGTGTGTGCTGTCTTTCATTTTGACACGCAGAAAAATGTTATAATAAACATAGATACTGTATGTTAAATGGATATATCCGCCTTCTTTCATTTATCTTTCCATTCCCACAATATACATAAATAAATGGCATATTTTGGACATAGTTCGAATGGTGATTAATCATGATTAATTAATTTTTAAGCTGTGATTAATCTGATTAAAAATTGTAATCGTTTGACAGCCCTACATTATAATAAAATATAATATTACAATAATAGATAAAAGGCACATATAAGAAAAGATAAAAGGATAAAAGGCACACATTATAATGAATAGACGTTACATAAAGGCTATGGACATACAATAAAAGCATCACAATCAATAAAACATAGCTCAGCCTGACTCGAAAGCGAGGGAAAAGAGGTGGGTCTTTAGGCGGGACTTAAAAGTTTGGAGGGTGGGCGACAATTTGAAATGGGGGGGCAGGTCGTTCCAGAGCCTGGGGGCTACCGCTGAGAAGGCTCGATCTCCCCTGGTCTTTTTCTTGGTTTTAGGGACTACCAGCAGCAGCTGAAGCAAAATGAAGTCACAAGAATGACAGAGACATAACAATACAGTATTTATTTGGGCATGGCTAATATAATTGTTGATGGTCAAACATTTCATAGAAGTAACACAACTCTGCTCACATTTCAGGGTTTCTCTTTGACTCTCCTTTCTCTTTGGAAAATATCTTTCAATATAAAATTATTTTTACAATAAGCTTATTAACAATTACTATGTTGTTTACATAACAGTATACTAGATACAAGTCATATGATGTAATTAGGCCACTTATAAAATAGAAAAACATATTTTCTATAATGCTCCAATACTTTAAATGTAGATTAAAGGGTTGTGTGGATAAG